>JAMKQA010062445.1:0-63227 GCA_024699735.1 Posidonia australis
ACAAAAAATTGCATCATTTAGAAATTCCTAATATACAAATCTATTCGTATACAAATTCAATAGTTCTTTATGAGCTATCATGAGTCATAATTAACATGTCTTAGATTATTAAACTAGAAGTTCCAAAACCACTTGAAATTTTACGTGTGTTAATCCTAGAGAATGTAGATGACATCTAACGGTTTAAAATTTTAGTTTAATGGTTAAATATTGAGATATAAAAGTTGTCCTTGAAATACTAAAATGAGGACATGTCTTTAACTGAACTTTTTTCTATATATATATCCTCCATGCTTGGATAAGCAGACCTGAAAATATTCATCTACCGCAAGGCAAAGCATGTGGAGGAGCAGCTTATAAATATAGTCATCCTCAGATGCAGACAAGCAAGGGATGCCAGTCCGATGAAAAGATGACATACACCTAGAAACTCCGTAAACCGCATAAGAAATGGTAATACAATCACCATTCACCAACTAACGCAGATGCTATAAAAAATGAATCTTTATAGATAGGGAACAATAACCATCAGATATCAACAATAATCAAATGGTGTTATCCAATATAACTTTAATCATAATATGTTCTTCAGAAAACAGTAAGATTATGCACCTCCGAACAGCAAGGCCACCGAGGAGCTTGTATCGGAGCGACTCTGCCTGTGCAATAGCGCAGAGCCCCCTGTTGTTTACCTTCTCGGCATAAAGCTCCACACTGTTCTCGGGAAAATTGAACCTCTTCTGCACGACCGAGGTCAGTTCACGGATCCTCCTACCCTTCTCCCCTGTGCAACCCATACCAAATACACCCATCAAGAAAAAACCAAATCCCTACCGTAACGGACCAAAACAACACAAGTGCAAAGTTTACCGAGCACGTTCTGCGTCCTGGTGGCGCGGATGATGATCTCGGTGCGCATGGGGGTGACCCTGACCTCCACACCGGAATACCCGTCCTCCGCTAGTTCCCGCGTGAGCACCTCGTTGAGCTCCGCGAAGAAGACTCCGTCCGCGACAAACTGCAACGGAAAAAGAGTGAGAAAAAAGATGGAAGATATCTGGTCGTCGAGAAGTAGGAAAGGTGGGACCTTTCGCTTCTTGCTCATCTGAGTCGCCATGCTTGGTCGAAACCCTAGAATTCGGTCTGCGCTTTGCTTTTGCTGGTGCCGCCGCTGGTAGTGTTATTCTGTGAGATCTGGAGGGTGGAGGAAGGGTTTGGGATGTCTATATGGGTTTGGGGTGTGTGTGATCTGACGATGGATAGACGTTTTTGTGTTATGAAGGGCTAGGATGCAATCTTCCGGGCCTGGGGGAGACTGGAGTGTTGGGAATACCCTTGGGGCGAAGGTTATTATTGACATCTACATATACGTATACAAAGAAGTCGGGAAAAGTTTGCAAAAAAAAGAAAGAAAAAGGGTCGGGAAAGTTAAAACGAACTTAGGGCCTCGCTTAATTCAAATGAATTTTCACTTAAATCTCTTATAAATTTTATTATATATTATTCATAAAAAAAATCTAAATCATAAATGTTAATCTAGAATATACAAGTCAATCGAAGACTTCTAACTTTAAGATTTAACTTGCATTAATTCATTTGTTTCTTATTAGTCGATAAAAATGTAATTTCATAAATATCAAAATGACTTGATTTTTGAATCATAAATATCATCAAAAATGTAAACCTTATCCATTATTTGGATTTCACAAATGGATTTTGAAATATAATGATAAATTCATGACTCATATGTTTATTTCTATTTGAAAATTTTTATTTATCTATGATACGTAACTTTAAAAATTTAGAAACAATTGATATTTGATATGTTGGATCTAAATATGACATAGATCATATTCTACCCTTGAAAGTTTGATATCATCTACGGAATATAAAAATGACATAAATACTCAATATACATAAAATGAGTATTGGACTCATTCTATTTTTTCCTACATTATTTTTATATATAGCAGCTATAGATACAAACATCCTTATTTTGATAAAATACAAGCGACTATGTTTTGAATCCATTATGGCTATTGAATCATGATCTAGTGGTGTGTGTGTGTGTCAGTGTATCATTAACATAATAATTCATGTCAGTGTTATGTGCAACTATTTAAAGAATCATTCCATACTAATAACATAATCACACTAAACCATGTTAGTGTCATATTCAAAACATGAAACAATCTTAAATCTTATATAGATAATGTTTATTATCATGCATACATACCCAACATTATTGTCTACTAATGTTTATACATCTTCTAAGAGTATCAGTGTTAGATTATAGGCCAAATGCATTAGAAACCACATTTTAATAAAATAGGGCAAAATATATCTGAAACGTTCCCTAAATATATATATATACATATGTATGGTTGTCAGCAAACCTTATTGGTGTAAAAATACAAATATGTGAATTATTTGTTGATTTATTGTTTGTTTCATGTTTAATTAGTTATTCAATCCTTGTTGTGAACCATTTTTTTACAAACAAATTATACACCTAAGAGGATTTGAATTCACAACCTTCTAATTGAAGTAATAGTTATATATCAAATGAACTATACTTTATTTAATTATGTTGTGAATTTGTTATAGAATGATGCTATAAAGTTGCCTTCACTCTAACCGGATGAAAGAAGTATACATGTAATTATGTGGTGTGATGTTAAAGATGACAATATACACATGAGAAAACTCTATAAATGTGATGCTAAAGATGATCTTACCATTAACTTATCTTATTCAATTGTCTTTACTCCTCATGATAACTCTGTCAATCCAAATTGAATGGATTTAACATAATGTCGTATGGATCATAAACCTTCTCTTTTTCATCCATTACATAATATTTAAGTATTTGGAAAATTTGTTTAAAACAGTCGACTAAAAGTGTTTCCTTTAATAATATTTGATTACGAGTTATTAAATGGTAAGATGGATAAAAATTGTCAGTTTAGGTAAGTCATACCTGAAGGAAAAAGAGGTGAGACAAAGTCTCGATGAAACAACGACGACTAGTTGATGACAAGTACATTGGCCACTATATTGAACTTCTTTAGGTTTACAACATCAATATTTTTGACTTCGTCAAGGGATTCACATTTACTTGTATAACTGAGGTTCCCTCAATTACCCATGGAATATTTTTATTCAACAATTCTTTACTTTCTTTCCTTTACTTTATATTTTACTTTATATTTCCTTTTTCTTTAATTTCTTTTGCACAAATAAACCTTATTGTTGATGAAGGTTACACATTTGTTCCTTCTCTCGTTGCAATATCATCTACACAAAAAGAAGCAAATGAGAAAATACAACAAAACACATTATATTCGTTAATGGTTGAGTCTCCCATTATTTCCCATCAACTAGACAATCCATGGCAATGTAGGAAAATTAGTGCTCCAAGCAAGAGGATTGTAATTTGGACAAAGGAGAGAATGTTTGGCTTCTCTTTGGATCTAAAATAATTTTAAAATAAGAATTAATATTTTGTTTAATTGTATAAAAATCAAAATAAGCTTAGAATAATAATTACTATTCTAGTTTATTTATTCCAAAATAGTTATTTCACAGGAGGATGGGTAATAATTTATTTCACCAAGTTATTCTGATACATACATGTATATTAAATTGATTAATATTAATCTGTATATTTTTCACTTATTCCAACATTTATTTGTACACTTATTCAACTTTTTAACATTTCTTTCTATACACAATCATTTAGTATACTATTAGAATAATAATATTATTTTACGACTATTCGCTTAACGTGAAAAAAGGGGTTTGGTATTTTTGTCAATTCACATGGGTCCATTTGACATACGTGTACAGGGCGTAGCCCTACTTTCAATCATTTGGACTTCGGGTATGAAAGGCGTGGACGCGAAGCCAAACCTGCTTTCCCACAAGTCACAACCATGGCCACCACTTATTTTCCCGCCTTATCACCTCCCTCCGCCACAGCCGCCACCACCAACCTCCTCGCGCCGCCCACCTCCCTCCGCCGCGCTTCCACCTTCCTCCGCCGACCACTTCTTCCGTCCACCACCAGATGCTATTCGAAGAAGGAGGATGCGAGCTTCACCGACCGAATCCTCGACTACATCGAAGGTAGAATCACAACCACCATCCCCGTCAAATTAACACTGCTCTGCTGAAACAAAAAGTGGTGTTTTGCTTTGTCTCAGGTGGTCCAAAGCTGAGGAAGTGGTACGGAGCGCCTGATTTGCTCCCAGTGGACAGGGGATTGGATGATACGCAGGAGGATGGGTCTCCTCCAGGTGATTCAATTGGCTGTCAGTTTTTGCGATGTTTGGCCGGAATTAGAGATTGGGTTTACCTTTTTATTTTCTGAGTCCTATTTTTCTCCTTTGATTTTACAGAAGAAGAGGAACAAACCCGAGATGCAGTGTTTGTTACTAATGGTGATAGTGAAATTGGTCAGGTGGGTGATGCTTATGAGCTTATCTTAACTATTTGTCCTGGATGCCCTAATTGTTGGACCCAAAGTCTTAATTTCCAACCTAATGTAACTTAACTAACTTAATGGGCTGGCCTAATTGTGGTATTTGAGGGATACCATAACACAATTATGGAATGTACTATATTATTATTATATACCATATCCATATCTAGGGTTTCAACTTAATAATTACACAAGAAACTCTACGAACTCTTGTTGCACATGAGAAACTCCTTTCATAAGAGCCAAAAGTGGTTCTTGTAGAAAATGAACTGATGTTTTCGCATTAAGATAATCGACATGGCATTGATGTGTAAGTTCCATAAGGTCTATCAAATAGTATCAAAAGCTAGTTCTTGTTTATTGTATTAATATTATTTTATCGGTTTAGGATTCCGTGATGATTTTGATGATATAGTTTGTTTTGTATGCAATTGAGACAATTTCTCCATCGTGCTTGCATATGACGATGAAATTGTCCAAGGATAAGGTCGGACAGCCACCAAGTCCAATGGGCGACATGCTATGCCATTGGGCACAAGAGGCTGTGCGGTGCCATTGAGTGTAACAATGGTCACGGCCATGCGCACTAGCAATGACCGCACACACTGCAATAGTATCAGCATCGGCAGTCGGAGTCGCGTACAATACAATAGCAGCCACTTGTAGCACTATAGGCCACATGTAGCAACAGTGTTGGCCATGGCAACGTAGCTAGCCACATGTAGTAGGAGCAACGCTTGTGGGTAGTTGTGGCCCCTATGTAGGCGCTATCGTTGGCAACATCGTCACCTCTTGCTGACCCTTCCCCGTATGAAACCCATTAGGGTTTCACTGCCTTGTTAGGTAAGTAGATTCGAGGTGGATCCGTTTACAATGGTGAAAGCCTATGGCTGATGATGCCTAATTTCTTGAGAAAGGTTAGAATTTATGCAATGCTAGATATAAATGGGGCTTTGAGGAAAATGGCATTGTTAGGATGGTTGAAAACCTATTTTTCTTGCCAAAATGGTCCTACAAAAGTTTTGGCAATTAGGTTTCTACCTTTATGGTTGACTAGCAACATTCTCTAGATATGTGATACACTTGGGTGCTTTATTGTCTGTTTCTATCCAAGATAGAAAAAAGAAACATGGAATTAGTAAAGAAGTAAGATTGGAAAGAAGATTGAGACTTACAAGGAACTTGAGAAACTTTATTTGGTCGAGGTAGACAAGCCAATTTGCGAATTATCCTTGTAAAACGATTTAGGTAAGTGATTCTGTAATCCATATTTATGATCTAAATGGCAATTGAGGTATAAGCGCAATCTTCAAAATATCATATCAAATAATCACCAAAGCTTTGCATGCATATTTTTTCATTGTTGATTAAAATAAAGGATAGATAGTTGCATATAGCTATATTTGGTAGAATAGTATAATGACCTAGGCTCAACTGATCCATAACAACATACAACTGGGTCTAAAATGCTTAAGTTGAAGTTGATATAGAAGTTAATCCTAGTCTTTATTTAGTCTTACTCATTCCTTATTTCAAGCAATGTGAGACTAAATCTTAAGGTATTACAATATTTCCCATGACGTTAGAGCTCATAATTATAACCAGACGATATAAGATTCTAAAGGTGACTCCCACTCTTTTGAATGTAGCACTTAGTTCAGCCTACATCAGCTAGAAATGTGGAAACTAAGTGTTACATTCAAATGAATGAGAATCATATCTAAAATCCTATATCACTTGGTAATGATTATGTACTCTGACAAGGATGTTAAATGTTCAAATGAAAGATATTGTAACACTCCAAGAGTTAGTTCTATATTGCTTAGAATAAGAATTGAATGAGATTAAATAAAGACTAAGATCAACTATCATATTAATTTCAATTTAAGTATTTTAGACACAGTTGTTGAATTTGAGATTGTTATGAATTAGTTGGACTTGAATCATTACAAATATTATGGGTGTACCACTGAGATTATGGCGAATCTTCTAGGTAATCAAAGGGATTAAAAAAATCCTACTTTTCACATGGCAATACTTTATCACGTAAAGTCACTTTCTTATGTATCTTTTTGTAACCAACATTTGATTAGCCAAACGATAAAGAAGAACATTTTCTCGTAGGTGAAGAGTTGTTCTCTTCCTAGTAGATCATGGCAATTATTTTTTACTTTGTAAATTCAGCAGTATTTTTCACTTGAATTCTCATAGTATTTTGTTCCTTGCATTTTTATTGATATAGATGGTAATATTGTCCCTGATTCTAAAAAGAGCACGAGTAAAAGCACTAGTTAAGGACAAGCGTGCTGCCATTGATGCATTTGGCATTTATGTCGAGGTGAACTGTATAGTCATAGTTACATTTTAGTATTGATTCTGAGCCATTTTCGTTTTCCATGATAGTCTCATATTCTTAACCTGTTTGATGCAAGCATTGATATCTTGTTTGGTCTTTACTTTTTCTATCTTTATATTTAAAGTCAGTAGCTGGAGATGTGAAGGCTAAAAGCTTTCTTGTGAAGGCTCTGAGAGGTGTGCGTGCAATAATATGCCCTTCAAATGTATGATCACTCCCTCTTAAGTAATTTGCCTTTCTGCTATTACTTTAAGTATGATTGACATTGACATGATAACCTATTAAGTCCTCAATTCCTCATCAATTGTTATATTTGGTCATTCAATTAAAACCACATCATCTAGTGTAAAAGTTGTATGTTTGCATTATTGAAGTGACAATTCTGCATTAAGCATGTTTTTTACCATGTGGTCATTGACATTTTTTTTCATTTAAGGTCACAAAAAAAATGAAAATTTCTTTTAAGCAAATGTGCTATAACCTTTCCATACTACTGAATTTTCAATTCAGATTGTGTATT
The DNA here is from genome assembly GCA_024699735.1 of Posidonia australis. Lineage (NCBI taxonomy): Eukaryota > Viridiplantae > Streptophyta > Magnoliopsida > Alismatales > Posidoniaceae > Posidonia > Posidonia australis. The sequence continues at coordinate 7,360 of JAMKQA010062445.1, forward strand.
TTAAGGGGAAAAAAATGTTGAGATACCCATGGATCAGTATAGACACTGATATGTATCCTATTGCACCGTATTTGTCATTTCAGTGGTGTATTTTAGTATTGGAATTATTTCTTCAAACCACACGTGTTGTGAAATTTTCACGCCTGAAACTTTTGCTACTTTGTTTGAAGAAAACTTAACATTGTTATATGTTAGCCATGTGGCCTAGTTTCTAATCAATGTCCATCACGTATCAACATTCAACTTCCAAGGCCTACTTTCTATATGCATATTTTGTTTAGCTAAACTTTAAAAAGATAAAAGAAGTAAAAAGAAGAGCTGTGTATTTCTGCATTTGATTTCAGATGGAATATGAAGTGCGTACTATTGCAGGAGGGGTTCTTATCTGATATCGGTTCGATGAAGGGCATTGAACACATTGTTCTCTTGTCTCAGGTTTTTCACTTCCATATCACACGTAGAGATGCTTAAGTAATTCTAAAAAATAATCCCTTTATTTGAGTACCATTGAGGTTACAGTTGGCTGCTTATAGAGGTAGCAGTGGTCTTCAAGCCCTCTTGAAAAGCAAGCTGAAAACCTTAGCTGAGAGAGATGAAGAAGCTGTGATTGCATCAGGCATCCCTTACACCATCATCAGAGCTGGTATGCTACAAGATAGTCCTGGCGGCACACAAGGATTCAGCTTTAGAGAGGTGTTACACATTCTCTTTTTGTTTAGTCTTTTAGATTTTCAACTCATGAAAATCAAGTGAATTGACATTAGAGATATCCATAGTTTTGGTTGTAAAGATGCACCATGAACTCCATTGAAAAATTAAGGTGATTGTTATCTCAATCTCTTTGAGCTGTACATACTGACTTGATATAAGCGTGTATGCACCCATGCTTTGTCTGCGATGGCAACATAACCACTTGTATAGCCGTTAGCAGTTCCATAGCATACCATTACATGTACAAGGCTTTCCTATATCTGTCTTTTTTAATAGAAAGTTCTACACTCATTGACATTGGAATTTACAATTTCCCAACTGGAATAATAGTCATGTATCGAATGAATTATGCTTTCTTCGATTTTCTTATATCTATCTACGGTTGCAGCTACACTAGGGTAACTTTCCTTTTTGACAATTTATACATACGTTGCCTAGAGTTAGGTACAATATTGCATTTCAATTCACCAGAACCAGACTCCACAATGTTTGGTGCTATTAGTCTACAAGATTTGTACTTCAGGTCAAAAACATAATGTCATACCATGCTTAATGAAATGATATTGACAAAAAACAGAAACACAAAAGAAGCAACTATGGTCCTAATAGCCAGTTCATAGCTTCCCAAGTTAACTGGGAGGGTCAGGCTTTAAGATCAGCTGGGTTACTTTGAAAACCGTTTCCATTGAGGTTGTAAAACCTCACAATATGTAGGTGGTTCAACCATAGGTTGCAAACTTTAGTGTTTGCAATGTCACAGATTCATCCCCACCGGACTTAGCCTGATCCTGTAGGATCCCCAGCTCAACCTCTCTTGATGAGGTTGTCTTTAGAAAGGAATTTGTTATTCATAGATATCCACAAAGTTAAAAAATCCTTCAGAATTTATCAATGGTTGACTGTTGCAAGCTGCAACTTATTCTAGTAATAGTGGACTTCTGACCATTATTTTCAGCCCTCAGCCCCCTCAAATAGATATATCCAGTAAGAATAAGTACACTTGGGTAACTCGTGCCACCTGAAATACCCATGTGCTTTGATTAGAAATTTCGATGGAAGTACTACTGTTTATGTCAAGAAAATGTTAATTAGCCCTCCAGATGTATTCAGCTGTGCAGTTTCCTATAAAAATTATCATTAACAATAATTTCTCAAACAGGATGGTTTTGTTTCTGAATTTCAGGATGTGGCTTCAAAAGGAAAACTCAGCAAGGAAGATGCTGCTCGTATTTGTGTGGAGGCACTTGATGTGGTTCCACCAAGGGGATTGATACTTGAGGTTGGTCTACTACCTCTTATGCTATTGATTGCTTTTAGCATATTCCAGGTATTTTTTCGGGTTATTCTTGCATCATTCATTTTCAATGTTAAGAGTTTATTAGAACTTTGAAACAAGTTTGACATCACCTTTCTTTGGATCGAGAATGATTCTTGTAATAAACCTGGATTATTTATTACTATTCCATTTGATTATGTAGAAATCAAAATAAAGTTAGAATAACAATCTAATTTTGGTTTATTTATTTTGAAATTGTTTTTCTACAAAAGAGATGAAATAAAGTTATTCTGCTAAATTATTTTGATATGTACATTTCTATATTATGTTTATTTTTTTGTATAAGTATAATACACATTTAATATGATCTAGATATGTTTTATATTAGATATATATTTTGATAATCAAGTTAATTAGTTAATATACATATTTTTCACTTATTCTACTTTTCAATCAAACTAGAATTTCTTTCTGTACACATTTATTCATCTAAAAAAGAAATTCACTTTCAAATAGAATAATGATACTATTAGTATACTAATATCACTTTCTACTTGTTCCTTTTTTTTTCTACATTCAAAGAGGGTTATGATTTAAACAAAGATGTTCTCGTGCATATCAGTATGGTCTTCCTTGTATGATGGAAAGTCAATTTAGAAAGGTTATGATGTTTCATACGCGAATGAGGACAGGATTGCCGATAACTTTAAGTGTTGGCCTTCTCTTGAATTTTCAACATTGTCCTTGCACAAATACTGCTATTTGTAGTTTCATTGTTGGACTATTTTCCTAAACATTCATCCTTATTGACTTTTACTCCACCTAGTGATTATTCCAAGACCTATCAATCCTTGACATGGCATAATTACATGAAAACGACATGACACGATGTAAGTATGTGACAATACAATAAAATTGAGTAATTTTTTTAAAACTAATTTGAAATATTTTTGTGATTTATGGTTGATGAGTATTACTTTATTTTGACACGATTGGATATAACTACCACTTGATTTAATATAATTGGAATTGATTGAATCTAGTAATTGTACGTTTAACATTGATAATGGATTACTAAATATATTATTATCAAATTAAATAAAAATACATTTTATACTTTTTTAAAGTTATTGTATTATTAATAATCAAATAAAATTTTCCAAAATGTAAGAAATATTAATGAAAAAATGATAGATACGATAATACTATTGGTCTGACATGATAAATACATGGCATGATACGATTCAATTAACTAGTCTAATTATTTATCTTCATATAGGTAGCCAATGGAGAAGAAAGGGTGTCGGATTGGAAAGAGGTGCTTGCTTCAAGGATCAAGAACGAAGAACAGTTGCAGTGAACCCAAATCGGCCCCAACTCCGCAAAATTGGTGTTTATCTACTCAGGTTTCAGTTGCAGTAAGATAATTATTGCACCAACAGAATTTTGTGCTCCTGATGTATCTGCAACCATTATGACGAGGACAAGGGATACGGGATGCCTCTTACTTCCTCGAATTTTACATACTGGTGGTGAAAGGTGATGAGAAATTGTTGTGAAATTTCTGAATGTCTGGATATGGCTAGGGATATAGGATTCGATTTGATTCAAAGCATAAGAATCACTTTCTAGAACCCGGAATTCATTCCGTGGGGAAATCCCAAGTTTCGCTTTAAGGTCCTGTCTCAGTGAGTGGAACCAATAATAGGAAGTGAGTACATTAAGATTTTTCAAGATTTAAACTTTGTAGTCCAACATTTCGACTTCGGATTTTGAAGACAGGTCGTGCAAAAACAAATGAAATACCATTTAACACAAGGGTTCTTTACATATATGTCTTTGAAAACAAACGTGATTGTAGATATGTTTTTATGTTTGAATAAATAACTGATATAAACTGTATTCTTAATCCATTAGCATGTATTCTTTCTATTATCTAAGAAGTATATTTTATGTATTTAGAAATTAAGTCATAATAAAATAATTATTTTACCTTTAGTTAAAAAGTTCAACAAAATAAAAAAAGTCTATAAAATGATTCATACGTCAACAGAAATGATATACAATTAATACTAAAAAAGTCAAGTAAAATTTTAAAGGTTAAAATTAAATAAAAAATAGTCATTTTATTATAACTTGACTGTCGAGTATATAAAATATACCCCTTAAATAATGATAGAGGTATTATGCTAATAGTTAAAAAATACAAGAATATACCAATTATTTGTTAAAACACAAGGATATATACCTACATTTTCCATTATTTCCAAGGTATACATGCAAAGAACCCTTAATACAAACATCCACACAACAGTTGCCTGAGTGTTTAATGTTTATTAATTTAATAAATAAGAATGACTTTAAAGGGTCATATATTCATATATGCACTTCATGTTTTGAAAACTAAACAAAATCTGGACGTTGCTATCGCGAACTTGTCCGAGTGTAAATGTTCGACATTCCATACAAATGAATTTCATTTACAAAAAACTCCAGGCGACAGCTGAAATCCAGCAAAAGAGCTCCAAGCTGGCCTGATTTATGTACACCATATTTCTGTCAAGTAGACAATGTCCAACCAGGTAAGTTCCCTTGTATAATTTTGAAAAGGAGACTTCTCCTCTTAAACCCAACATTTCCTATGAATAACAAGTCAGATCTTTCCATGCCTTTTGCGTCCTGGTTGAAATAGGCCACTCGCAAGTACTCATGTACATTAATCCAGTACTAAAAATCAGTGATGTCGTCTTGACTCAGTGAAGGGCAATGTCCAACAGCCTAGAACTCCATATGATATAAACAAATTAAACTCGAGTGGGTTATTTGTGTGCGGCAATTAGGGCAGTCAAGGTTTTGATTGCAGCATGCCATAATGCATTTCCTGCAGGTACAAACAAGGGAAAGGAAAAAAGTTAGTTGCGGTAGATGTAAGTAATAGACCAATAACTCAACAAAAATGAATTTTAACATTTTTATGTAGAGGAAAATGACAAACAGAAAACAGGTGTCAGATCATTTATGAGAAGTCACAACTCTAGTGATGTGTAAGCAAATGCACCAAGACATACTGAAATTCAAATCATCCAATACGAGCCTCTCCTTCTGTATTGTTGTGAGAGATCATAATGGAATCAGAATTACGGGTTCCAGAATGCCTTTATTGACAATATAGGATAAGTCCAGGGATGGTAATTGAGTTCCCTTTCCTACGTTTGATTGCAGCTATGGTGCAATGGATTCATGTTATGTTCTTTTATATGTGCTAATGTGAAAAGGATATGGCATCTACAAAATTTATCTTCCCATATTACCACCAAGGACATAAATTACATTCTTATCATATTTGCTAAAATGGAAGACAAAATATGGAAATATATTATACCAATTCCAGTTCTGAATGCGATTCTCATTGCTAGCCATTCTCATTCACATGGATATGGAAATCCCACTTCTAATATTAATAAAGGATTACTACATCCTAACTGTGACAAAAATTACTGAAGATTGGGATAACAAAAGTACTGCTATTCTGTGGTATAAACAGATTTAGGAGATGGATAAGATGCTTCAATAAACAAAATGATAAATGCAGGGTGGAGTGTGAACAAGGATTTGTACTTTGAAATGTATGCAGACATAGAACGTCATTAGAGAAGTGGGCCCAAAGCAAGAAGAACAGAATTAAATAGCAGCGCATCACTTAAAAGCAAGTGGCAGCAAAATTTGTAGAAGAAAAGCCGTAAAGGGAATGGTCAATGTGATGCAGTGCATGTAAAAGCAAGATAGAAGTAAGAAACAGGACTTTGAACACAGGAAAAACTCAACAAAACATGTGCAAGGGAAGTGTTGAGATGATGACACCATTCAACAAAACAGATTCACTGCAGTATGTAACAGGTCCAAGTTTCTAACAGATCCAAAACTCACTAGAGATATATAAGAATAAGTTCTGCAGATGTAATTTATATCAGAGCTGTTCATCACTGGATATTTCCTCAAAATCTATTTTTATTTTTTGATATTTCTTTCAATTTGTAGAAGTGCCAAGTGTGTAACTTTCTTTTTTCCTTTGAACCATGTCATCTAAGCCTTTTTTTTTAAATTAAAAATCAGAAAATATATGAACACTGCATATCACTGACAAAAGGAGGAAGAAAATACCAGCAGAATATATGGCCACAGAGTGTGGCAGTTGGGTGGTCAGGAGAACTGAGACAGAGGGGACACTTTCCCGTACCACCTAGTGCCTCCAACTGAAACAAAATAATAATAATAATAATAATAAAACTCACCAACTGTCAGGACATTAGATAGAAAAAAAAAACACTGCTGGTTTTAATAACTGTCTATCACCATTTTACACAGATAAACCAGAAGAAATTTATAATGAATGATGCCAATGATTGAATTGTGACATCCAAAGACGGTTGTAATGTTTTGAAAGATTATACCTTGTTGGACTCTGAATCTGCAACCAGCATTCCTTCCTCATCCAAAATGGGCAAACCCCGTGCTGAAAACCATGGACAGAAAGTAAGGTACTGAGGATGGCATGTAGCAGAGAAGGCCAACTGCTAACATACAGAGTCAATTTCTTATAATAGATCTAAACAAACATACAGAGTCAGACAGTTATGGAAAACAATTGACTGGAATACAACCTGAAAACTTTTCAGTAGTCAGTTTATTGTGGCCTTATCATAAGTTTGATTGCGTTTCAAAGGAGTAATTTCACCATTTAATGTTTCCTACTGAGAGGCAGGCACCTTCAAAATAAACGTTGCACAGCAAGAACAACGTGCATATCCAGCAACATTTATTATGTACCAACATTACAGTGTTTGAAAGTGTGTAATTTGGTCAAAATTCTGCTTAATCCCTATAAACTTCCCAAAAAAATTGTCTTACAGTTCCAATTTTTATGACAGTATTATGTGTACATACTCCACATTGTTGGTGTAACGTAACAGGTAGGCCTGGAATCAACAGCCGCTCTCGTTTTAATTCTAAGTTTATTTGTTGCATTCCCTGTTGGCTGCAACACTGGAAATCAGTGATAATAGACAGCAAAGTTGAGATGCAATCTCCAGTAACAAGATTCAAGACAATCCTGAGCCTCTAAGGTGGTGGCTTATCTTGCTGCCATTGACAGCGTATATTGAGAAGGATGAGCCAGTATGAGTAAAGATGCCTCAGGGTCTTCACAGATAGAAGTGGCTACAGGATGGCTTCAAGGCAATAACCATTCCAAGTGGAAACCATATAAGATAATTTGGAAAAGCAAAGCATGGTTTAAGGTGAAGCTGTTTCTCTGGCTTATCGCTCATGGGATGATAGTGACAAAGCCCTACAGGCATAAGTGGGCTAGAAATGGAGATAATTTTTGTGTCCCAGAAAAGAAGAGGACCCATGTCCTTCTCTCTTGCTGGGTAAGTCAAGTGTGGGGGGAGATGCTTCCATCCAAGGTTTTAACCATCAATTTTGTGTCGGACTTCAATTTAACAAAAAATAAGAAACGTGTTGGGACATCGGTAGAAATGTCGATGAAAACATGGTAAATTTACAAAAATTCATGGAATTGATAAAAAAAACTTCGAATTTTGCTTTGAAACTATAGAATAAGTTAAAGTAAACAATAATCTATATTTAAGACTACTTATATCAACTTTCTAAACAAGTATCATATTAAAATATGCTATATGGATTTAATACAAATATTAAATAATACGTAAAAATAGTTAATAAATGTTCAAAACAAAAGTACTCATAAAAGTTACCTCATATATGCTTAATACCAGAAAGAATGTCATGGTTCATCAATATCTTCTTGTTGTTCAGCGATGTTATAGTCATGATGAATTTATTGTCGAATTTAAGCCTCTTTTCATAATACATAGTTGTTCCAAAATATATGACTATAATATATCTGGTATTGCATAATATGATAGTGATATTGTGACAATGATAGTTAAATAAGGAACTCTATTGGTAGATATTGTGGAATAAATACTAATTAAACCTGTTAAGGGAAGTAATCTTTGACTTGAAGGACTTTGATGAGATTGTTGTTCATATTTTGTTTGTGATATGTATAGTTGAAGATGGAGCTCATATTCCATTCACTCTGTTGGCTTGAGACATAGAAAGATAAAGTTCTCATCCATCCACTTTCAGATGTATAATTTGATTGTCTATAAAAACGATCTCCAAAAAAACTATAGTTATGAAGATTCAGAGACATTAATGTCTGTAGGATCATGAATATTCAGAGAGTCAAGTGACTTTAATAAACTTCTCCTAGTATAATTGACTTTAATAAGCTTCATTTATTATGACTAATCCAAGAATCTGAATCTTTGTTGTGTCTTAACGAGATTTTCTTTTATAATGATACGACAAAAGATCAGATCTTGATGGTTGTCGAACTTCAAGATACTTATCTTGCATGATATGTGTGAATTCATCTTTTCCTATAAATGGACTAAGTAACCTTTGACTTTCTGCTCGTAGGTCTTCAATTCCAAGTTGAGTTACATATCCACTGTCACCACTTTCATCATCGTTTGATAGTTGTGAGAAATTATTTGTATGACTCTCACCACCTAAACATGGAATCCACAACGAGAATGCTTTGATGAGCTGATGTATTCTTCAACATCAATGTTCATTTCAGCAGCAAGTCTTGAACTTAGTATACCTTGTTCTTCATTGAGTATTGGTTGTCTATTTTCTTGTAATCACTTAAGTATCGGATTTTCATCTTTGTCCTCATTGTATATATATGTCAAATTAATTGAGTCAAAGCGATTCTTATTTTCTCCTTCGCTGATATGTTTTATTCTTATTTTGAGTATACAAATACAAGATCATTTAATTTTTAAGTCCCTAATCTGTTTCTTTTTTTTTGTATAGATAAAATTAAATGTGCTCTAATTTCTTTTATATCGTGAAACTGAGGTAGTTTAAGATAAAATCTTTATTACAATTTTTCTCAAATTTAAAACATCTGTTCCATTCAGTATCCACTACTCACCTGAAATATGATATTAGATTATTAGTTTAGTACCTATATTATAAGATAATGTTATGAAATAAAATAAATAAAATTCAAATCCTTACTTGGAGTCATCGAAGCACGACTACGAATTGCTTGAGACTCTTCAAATCCGAACATTTAGTTTTTAAAGTATTTAATTTTATTCAAGGCTTGTATTTGAATGTCTACATTTGACTCCAATTTCTTTATCACTATTTTCGTAAAAGATAGTAAATTAGTACGATTCTCAAGTTCATGATTGTATTAGAACTACAGGTTCAGATGGTATGCTACAGAGACAAAGAAAAATCATTAAACAATCAATTATAATGTAAATATAATTACGACAAAGATGAATCTATATATTAAATTACATACCAGCTTCATACAAACGGTAAAGAATTATGTTAGACTATCTTCTTCGATAATCTTCAAGTATCTTTTTGATGATCTGTAGGTGCATTTTTCTCAATAACTTTTATCAACTTCATTGCCTCATACAAGAAATCTATTGTAGATTTCTTATCACCATCCAACAAACGAAGGACCTTTAAAACTGGCTTCATTATGCTCACTACCTTTCGAACGTCCTCCTAAAAAGATTGACTATTAATTATAGAGTTTATTCTCCTACTAATTAGAGTATTACTCTCATGATATTTATACCAAATTTGTAAATTAAACATGTACTTTAGTCAGCTTCTTTTATCAATCATTGATTGGAGAGTAATATAATTTATTGCTGATTGAGTAACTTTAGACCGAATTAAGTTACCATTATAACACTCAGATGACCTCATAAAAATCAATAAGTAGGAGTGATTGTAAATAAAGTTTGTTACACAACCTTTACTTCTCTAATAGTCTTCTCCACCAATTTTGTTCTACCAAAATCCTTAAGTGTATCATATCAATATAGTGAGCAGCACATGGTGTCCAATAGATCGGACACTTAGACATGATTTTTCATTGACATTTTTGAAATTACTGTCTTGATGACAATCTAAACCACATTTGACGGTTTCACTTGTTTAATTACTTCCATTATTTACTTTTAAAGGTATTTATGATATCTGATAACATTAAAAGCATCAATGGACTTTAAAAAAATTGTGTGGCCATCACAGTGAACCATGAAGTTGATAATCTGTTTTCTAGTGGTACTTATCCAACCATTACACATAATAATGATTCTATAGATTGGTCATTGTCGCTTCAAGCTGTCAATATAACTTTCAAATTCCTCTTTTTCTGATTTAAGATACTTGTTTTATTATATCATAATTAATTGGTACTTTTACTCCAACACCTTTTTTGGTCACTATATCAAGCATAGATTGTAGATACGGTCTTTTTGGAGTATTTATCGAAATAACATTAAAAAACATGTCTTTAACCACAGTTTAATTAACTTTCTCTCAAGCATTTCCAGACATGTCTTTGATAGTCTTCTACTTCGACCTTTTAGTTCTACATGTTGCTGAATCTGGATTGTCATATCTTCGACTGTATGTTCTAAACATTTCTACAATACTTTTACTCTTATCATTCTGTGCACTGCCACTGTCACTATTACTTCCACTTCCTCTGACATTTCTAGACGATGGAATCTTTGAATTTGCTCTCTATGTCATTCTTTATTTTTTAACTCTATTATAGCTCTTTTATATATGTGCCTCTTATCTTGAGTTTGACAATATGGAGGATACACTGTATCATCCTCTGAATCTAATACAACAATAAATTCACGTTTTCCTTCATCAAACAGAGTCTTCTTAAATCTTTCATCTTTTATCATCCTATCACTTCTCTTGGATTTTACGTCCTTTAGTAACTCTTTCATCTGATCACGAACGACAAATGGACATGATTTGTACCTACTGACATTGTTGTATCTATCAACAAGGTATTGCTTTAATCTTGTTATACACCCACTCATTACTTTCTTTCTACAATACTTGTATTCTATTTTTTGTGTGTCATTGTTGACAGCATATCTGTGCAACTATCCTGGATCATCATCATCATCAGATTTAGGAGCTCTCTCATCATTGTTAATTTCATTACTTTGAGATCTATCAGAATTCGATAATGTAAAGACTGAAAACAAAAAATTAAATTAGTTTAATGATATGAAAAAAATACTCATGCATTTAAAATATGTTTCCTTATTTTTAAAATTTTTTAATGATTTTTTTACAATTTTTGAGATATTTTATTTAATAATATGTACATTTAATATTATTTATGATTTTCTGAAACATTTCGAAATTAATTTCATTTTTCAACTTCTTCTTATTTTCCTTATTTTTTAACTTATTTATGAAATATCTGAATTCTTTTCAATATTTTCAATATTTTCTGAATTTCTAATTTTTAAAATATCTGAATTTCTGATTTTTAATTTACTGATTTTTACCTTTATTAGGTTAGATTTACTTATTTTTTTGATTTCTTACCTTTATTAGGTTAAAATATGTTTTTTTTTTTGATTTTTTAAACCTTTATTTATTCATTTACTGATTTTCAAGTTAACATTAAAATACAAAAAAAATGAAAATATTATATACAAAAACCTAAGATCTATGTATTTTTATGGTAGATCTCAGTGAAAACTAAAGGAAAAACAAAGAAAAAGCTCCCTGTTTGCTGTGAAATCAAATAAATAAGCAAAACCCTTGAATAACCTATGAAAAACCCTTAAAGAAGAGTAGAGATCTATTTATCTGTGAAGAACCTTTGAAAAAAGGAAGGACAGATGAAAATAAAGTAGCTGGATGTACTTTCAGAGTTGAGAGCTTGCATCCTCCTAAAAATCCTTGAAGAATCCTTGAGCCGATCAGTGGAAAATGAAGAAGAGTAGCAAGACTACGGGAGAAATGGAGAGGAGATTGAGTTGAGAGGTGGACATTGGAATGAACCCTAAGCTAAGAAAATATCCTGTGTCGGCAGCAATTTTGAAGCGTGTCGGACGATACACGTTCACCTAGTTGAAAAAAAACCAAGTTTTGAACGACACAGACCGACTTGGCATCAAAATTCAGTAAACACAGATTTACCCTCTAATGTCGTTTCCCTATTATCATAATCTGACACATGTCGACGAAATTTCGCTGACACATGTCAATGCTAGAAACCATGTTTCCATCTACAGTTGAGTCTTGCAAGTGGCCAGTTCCTGGGAGGCTGTTGAACCCACTGAAGCACCAACACCTACCCACACAACTTTCTGGGCAATATGTCTACATAGGAACAGAATGGTGTCTGAGAAACATACTCCTTTTATGGATAGCCAAGAGTTTCTTTAGATCCTGAGATATTCCATTTATTCAATTTGATTTTTTTTTCTGACACCTTTTGGTTTATGAAATCCTGTATCATTTTCTGTGAAAAAAAAATCATTTTTGATGCCTACTTCATTTTTGTGAGGATTATCACAATATTCCTATTAAGAGTAAATTTCTTGATGGTAGCCTGTACCATGACTAATTTTCAATTTAATCAGTCAACTTCAAAACTGACCACTTTGGTATCCTACACTTCTATTGTTCATCAATGTGACACTTCTGTTAGTGGGAATATGTTTATAATAAACTTTAGCCATAAATGCCACTGGCGTTATAAAACTTCTTCTTCTCCATTTTTCCCTCATTTCTTCCCAATTTTTTTTCCTCCTTTCTTCCTCAATCCCTTCCAAACCCTAATGGACACCACCATCACCATCATGCAGGAACCATCAGGCAAGGCATTGCCATCCACCACCACAGCACAGGGAGCCACGCTTCTTCCACTGCTGTGCAAGGAGGCATGAACGCAAAGAAAAAAAGGGGAAAATAGAGAAAGAAAATTGGGAAAAAGAAGGAACAGAAATTACGAAGAAGGACATAATGAGTACTTAATGTAAAAATCTACACTATTAGTTCTCACTATACTAATTAAGGGAAAAAGAAGAAGAAAGTTTAGGGTACCAAAGTGATCAATTTTGAAGTTAAGGGTAGTAAATTAACTCTAGAAAAAAAACACACTACACAAGAGATTCATTTATATAGTGAAACTGAACAAAACCTGTTGTGTGTTGCTGGTTTCCAAGTGATGTCTGGTCACTGGCACTTGCAGTTGAAGTTAAATTGCTCTGCCGCAACCTTTCAGCACCAAGAATACACAGCTGAACCAAAAGGAATACACCGAGAATCTGGTATCTGCAGTAGGGAACAAACCACACGGAGGGGACAAGGTGAAGATTTGAAACTTCTTGGTGTTAAGTATTGACTAATGCAATATAAGTTCCTAAGGTAGTTAAGTTCCTCAATCAACCCCAAAACGTGTTCCTCTTTTGCATCCTCCAAAAAATGCATTAGATGAATATTCCATTTTAAAGTTGACATTCCATGCCTGTTTCAAGAAATATGCCAACAATCTGATATCTGCAGTTTTGAACAAACCACACTGAGGAACAACAACATGAAGATTTGAAACTTTTTGGTATTAAGTATTGACTAATGCAATATAAGTTCCTAACAACACCAAAAATGTATTCCTTTCTGCATCCACCGAAAAGAGAACACAAGATGCACGTTCCATTTTAAGATTGCCATTCCATGCCTAGTTTTCTAGATGTAACACACCAACAAAGCACCCAACCCCTTCTACGGATCAAACACCTACAGAAGGTGAATTCAATGTCTTTGTCATGTTGAAATACTTTGATCAAAATAAAAATAATAACCTCGATTTCAGGGGACTAGATTTTTTGAGAAAGGAGAACATAGTTGGTTCATATATAATTTATGTATAATCATCTGACAGTTCAGTATGTAAGACATTAAAGACACATAGCACAATGGTACGCTAAACGGACAGCCATTTACCTGGGTCTTTGATTCAACAGCTTTCCAATGAACACATAACGGATGCCTGCTGCACGCTTGGATATATGGTAATATAGGCCTGATATAAATGGTAAACAACATGATAGTTTTAGCTTGATGAAAAAGTATGTATTATATTAATAGAAAAGGATCACACATGCAACTCTGAATTTGAATAATGTCTACAGGACCACTGGTCTTAGTCATCTGGCTTTATGGATCAACATTTAATTTTGTATAGCAAGGAGTACTTTAAAAAACAATTCTTTTTAGCATACCTTCAAAGTAAAACAACATAAGGTTGGTGCGGAGAATCAATTGCAGAACCTCACGAGCATAAGGAAGTACCTGGTTGTAAAAGAAAATCAGTGAATGAGGGACCGAGTAAACAAATAAAGGAAAACCACCAGCAAAACTTATGAAGGATGCATAACTATGTCTTCATATAGCTATGATGAATTGATTATCCTCATAGCATGTCGGTGCCAACTCTCTAGAAACTTTGAAAATGATGATACTTACATGCAAATTCTTCTACATCACCTCACAGACAACAAAGTAAAATATAATGTATTTGAGAGATTCATACCGAAGGCCAGTTTTGAACTGCCTGCAGCGATAATCTATAGAACTTCATTCTCAGTTTCGAGAACAGAGACATACGTGTATCTGTTGTAGAGGAAGATGACCTCTCAGGCCTAACTGAAGATTGAGCTTGGTTTCTCTCAAGCATGTTGCCAATACTCAATTCTTCAGACTGCAAGTCAGAGAGTATATTCTCATGTGCTACCATCCTAGACCTGTCATACAGCTACATTTTCTGGGTTATATGCACGCAACAGCCACAAAAATATAACTTTGATGGAGAATGAAGAAATATATCATAGAGCTAAAAAGCAGCAATTGTAACCTGAATCTTTCTGCGAGATAGGGCACTGCAGCTTGGTATATAATGAATAGCATGCGTCTAGCAGGTGTTGGAGGAAGACCGTGCGGACCAGCCACCTGAAAAGCATAGCACATTCTTTATTGTGATACAAGATAAAATATAACACTTCAATTACAACATGCATGGCAATATAATGAGTATCATGTTCAACCTGCGGTGACATGGTGACATAACTGGTATCATGAAAAAAAAAAAATTTTTAGCACTGACATTTTAACTTGCAATGGATTTACTTATATTCAGTAAGGTCCAACTTGGCCACAAGGTAGATTTAGCATCGAAAATTATGCTAGAAGAAACACAGCCAAAGCTAGAAACTTAAACCTGTGTTATGTCACAATATTCCTCTCCGAGTGTCTGCTTTCCAGAACCAGTTGTCATCAAATAATAAAGTGTTTGTCCCAGCAGCTTTGTCTGCAGGATAAGAAAAATATAACATTCAATTTCAAGTAAAACAGAAATAAAATAAAGGTTGAGAAAGAATGGCACTGCAAAGATGGAATTACTCTGAAGTGAAGACTATAGCGTTTCCTATCATTCACTTTGCATAATTTTTTTCAAGTTGAAATAAAAGCTGGAATCTCTTAATAATGATCCATAACAACGTCGCAACAAACTTTCATAAGAAAAAACTCCTCACAATTACTTGCCAACCAATACAAAATCAGAAATAAGAACATTTCTTTCCCAGTTTCATCAAAGCCTATCAAAGAACGAAAATTCCCTTGCAGAGGAACCTGGTCCTTGGATGGTAAAACAACAATAATCCACCCTCAAAGTAAATAAACTAATTCATTTTTCCTTCATTCTTTCTCCACAGGAAACTTGTCTGTTGGGAATTACTAGTTAGCCCGTAATCTCATTTGAAGTTTTAAGAATTTGGTCACGAAATTCAGTATGCAAAAGACCATTCTTATTCTACAAGACCCTCCTCCAAAAGCTGTCCTGTAATCTCATTTAAGCCCATGTAATTACATGCCATATTCTCAAATCCTATAAACAACGCACACCGTATTAGTCCACGATATGAATCATGTGAAACTAGAGACAAAAGCAGAAATCGAAGAAAATATTTGCTTCAGAGCGAGCTAACCTCATTCTGATAAACGTCGGCAGCGTTAACACCTGCAAGAGCACGAACAACTGATTAACTCAAAAAACGTCGAAAAGGCATGTACTTGGAAGAAAATAGGCTCGGCTGAGTCGGAGCAGATCACTACCGAAGATGCGCCGGAAGGCGTCACAGCAGGCGTCGGAGACAAAGGAGGCATACTGCTCGTCCTTCTCCGCCGCCCTCATTATCTCCGGCGGTGCCGCCAGCGGAAACCGCCTCGCCGGCCGGGAACTCGGGCCTGCCACCGCTCCGCCCTCCATCGCACCTCCACGCTGCAGGTAGAATTGGTGGGCACCGGCACCGGTTTTGTGCTTCTTTGAGGGAACGGGGCGAATCGATCAAATTCGAGAAAGGTATGGTCCTTCCGTGAAGAAGAGGCAAGACAACTTCCCAGTAGAAAGATCAGACCACATTTGAGAAGGGTGTCTTCTGCACCCGCACAGCCCTCTGATAAATGAGTTTCGAGGTGGATGTTCCTGTTGGTGTCTTATTTTAAAAAATAAATACACGAAGGGGGAAAAAATATATTTATAGATGTATACATAAATTACCAGCATTCTCTATGAGAAAATACATCATATTAATATGAGTTCTTTGTATTACTGTGAATAAATCATATTATAGGTATATTCCGATATTATTATACTATTTATATGTAAATCACTGTCATCACCTAATGAGAATATTTAACGAGCATCGAAACTAAATTTAAATCTATAAATGTAAATATGTCATTTCGAATAATAAAAGCAAAATTAAAATCTACATCTAAACTAGATTCAATATTCTATAGATTTTATACCTATAATTTTACAACTATTCTACTTCGACTTATGAGTACAAGATCAAGATTATACATCCAAAATCGTATTCAAACGATGTCTTAAGTTCAACGCCCATGTTGGCACTAAATCCACTACCACGACCACTTCCACCACTTACGTCTCCTCCATCTCTTGATCAACTGTCTACTCCAAATCCTCCTCCACCATTACATCTCCCGTCGATGGTGATCTTCTCCATGATCATTGTAGAAAATTACAACCCTCGGACCAAGAGCAATCTCGAGGAAGTGTTTCTCTCCCTCCTTTTCCTCTTGCTTCTCCCCTTCCTACAATGACAAAGGCAAAAATCTCCTTGTCCAAAACTCGACACCACCAGAAGTCCACCATGGGTCGGACATAAATGGACCAAGACCAAGAAGCAAAAGTGGAATCTTCTTACCAATGTTGTTTTGGTTTTTTGTGCTAGTGTAAATGGAAACAATGGTGTCAATCATCACCACCACCTACGCTTGGAGCCTAGCATCAAAATTGACAAGCTCAAGTAAGAGATCTACCACGTCCTTGAGAGCAAGTTCCTCCTCGACTAAGACAATAATAGTGACAACAACAACAATCATCCTTTGCCATCCATCCTTTACCTTTACTTGCATTCTTGTCGGAAACCTAGAAAGAAAAAATCCGTATTCTCATCGTTGATGTTGTCGACATCAACGTGAAGCCCTCTTTGATCTCGAACAGAGCCTCAAGTCCATCTCCAACGACTCAGATGTCAAGAAAAATGTTGGTGAAATATTCGTTGCCATGCTTTTTCAAAGGCTGGAAGAGCCAACCACTCTACCTTGTTTACGATACGTAGAGGTTTCTAATAGACGAGGGCGAGAAAATAAGTAGAATGGTCATCAATCGAGAAAATGTTATGTCGTTAGACGAGTTACGGTACATTGAAAATAAACATAAAGATGGTAGTGAGGTGAAATAATTTTGAAGTTGTTGGAATGGAAATGAAAATGTAATACTTGTAAATTCAATTTGTAATTATTTACATTATAATGAATTTATCCCTAGACGAGTGTTACTGTTCCAAGGTTCATTTGTGTGATCTTATGATTTTAGGCTTGGGCCTCGGCTCACGTGTGTCTGTGGATTGGTCGTTGGTCGTGCTTGGTGCTTGCTGGTGGGCTCGTGCGGGAAGGCTAGTTAGCAAGATGCGTAGGTGTGCATGCACCCAGCTACTTTGCTGCATGGCTTTATAAGTCCAACGTCTGCCTAGTACATGAACAACTCTTTCCTTCCTTCTTCTTTTTCTCCCTCACGCCTCCTCCTTCCTTCCCTCTTCCTCACGACCTCAACAACCTCCTCCGTCTCTCTCCTTCCTCTCTCACTCTCATCTCTCTCTCCCTACCCACTCACTCTCTTCTCTCCCGTCTCTCCCTCTCCCTCTCCCTCTCTTTTTCCCTCCTCCTCCATTCTTCTCTCCTGTCTCCTCTACCGATGGTGCCTGTGAGTGAACCAGAGGTCGGCAGGCTTGAGGTGGCGCGTGGCAGTGCGTGGAGTAGCTAAGGACGTGTGGGAAGCATGTTGGTTGTCGGTGGTGGCCGGTGGTTGGCTGGAGAACGAGTTGGGTCGTCGGAGGCCATTTTCAGGTACACACCTCATCCCGTATTGTAGAAAGCATGAAAATGGTAGAAATGCATAAAATCTAGGTAAATTTACATTCTTAGAATTTATTGTAAATTTATGATGATTTATGGTGGCATTTATGGTCATTTATAGCGTTGTATGGATTTAGGTCGTTTTTGACCCCTGTGGCTTCTTGAATTTGTTTCTTCATGCATGATGAATGGATTTTGGTTTTGTTTGTGTGGATTTGGAGTAGACTCGAGAGTCTACAATATATGTTTTAATTGGATTTTATGATAATTGTTTTGGAGGTCCGCCCCTCAGTCTCATTTTTGGTTATCTTGTGGGTAGGTCCCTTGGGCCGTTTTTTGGTTTTGTAGAAAATAGCATACTGAACTTTTTCAATATGTCGTTTTTCTGTCATGTTAGGTTCTTTGGTCGAAATTTGGTTGGTTGAATCTCCTCCGTCTACCATTTTTGGCTATGAGTGTTGACCGTTGTGTCCCAGTTTGATCGACTCGACTTATTCGGTCTACCGTACCAGGACTTTCGGTCGACTGGACCGATTTTTGGTCTACCGATTTAGGTGCTTGCACCTATTTTGGTCAACCGATCCTGGTCGGTCTTTCGATCTAGGAGATTTCGGTGTACTGGTCCCTTTTCAGTATGCCGAATTATAGCACAGTTGTTTTATAAAATGTGATTTTCGTGGGTTTGTCGGATTGGTTTGTTTTGCCCATTTGAAATAAGATTGTAGGCCATTAGTGGTGGTTTTGTAGGACACCTGATGTGCTGTTTTGTCGAGGTTTTTAAATGAGTTTTTAAAGATATAAAATAATTTGAAAATGGTTTTCAAAAGAGATGATTTGGCCTGTTTTGGAAAGTAGTTTTCCTGATTTTCTGTGTGTAGGCTAAGACACCGTGGGATCGTGTCGTCGAGACTAAGGAATGTAACGACATTTTGGGGTGATTGGGTGTGTCTCCCTGATTGAGGTCAGAGGTCGAGATACCTGAGGCTGAAGGTCGTCAGATATTAGAGGTATGAGACTCCTTGACTGTCATCTCAAGGCTAGGGTTGTGGTCCGCAGGTCGAGGTAGTTTGTGGCATGACGGGGAGGTATGATACTCCTGCTGTCGCTGTGAGCACTGAGACTCAGCTGTTGTCGGGTGTGGAGGTATGACACTCTCTCCTAAGCACCATGTGGAGGACGTTATGAAGAGATGTATCCTGTGGTGACTAGTGCGGGTGGGACACATGCCCCGTAGTTGGTAATGTCCCGAGAGACAAAACTGCCTTCCTAGAGGGGTTGGCTTTGTGAGAATTTTTTAGGTGGGAGAATCGGGAACAGTGATCGCTCCTGCACAAGGTGGCTTCACCGTGGTAGTGCAGTGCACTTTGGTGACTACTTGTAACCAGAATTGGTTACCTAGCGCCGGGCTTATCGATTCACTATGTGTGGTTTTAGCCAGTGAGGGCCTCGTTTATGATTTTAGGTTAGTAAAGCCTTGTTTGTTATTTTGGCCAGTGTGGACCGCGTTTATTGTGGTTTTTAGCCTATTGGGCTTGGTTGGTCAGTTTTGGTGATTTTGGAGAAAATGATTTGCGAAATGATTTTAAGGAAAATTAATATAGATTTGTTTTCCGCTGTTTTTATAGAGTGCGTGCTGGGTGACTTTTGTCACTTACATTTTCTTCGTGGTTTTTGGGTTACAGGTATAGACATGCAAATGAGTTTTAGCATAGTGCACATAATTAGGAATCTCGTAGCCGCACATACAGGTTCCTGATAGATGATATTTCTGTTTAACTTTTAATTTCCTGTAATTTAATTGGTTTTAAATTATTATGGGAATTGGGAGCGCTATAGATTTGGTATCAGCTTTTTCGATATGCCGTTTTTTGTCAGATTAGGTCCTCTGGTCGATATTCGATTGGTCGAATCTCCTCGGTCTACCGCTTTTGGCTATGAGTGTTGATCGTTGTGTCCGAGTTCGGTCGACCAGACTTATTCAGCCTACTGAACAAGGAACTTTCGGTTGATCGGTCCTATTTTTGGTCTGCCGATTTGGGTGCTTGCACCTATTTCGGTCCACCGATCCTGGTTAGTCTTCCGATCTAGGAGATTTCAGTATACCGAGCCCTTTTCGATATGTTGAATTAGGACCTACCTGTTTTATAAAATGTGATTTCCGTAGGTTTCCCAGATTGGTTTGTTTTGCTTATTTGAGATGGGATTGTGGGTCATTAATGGTGATCTTTTGGGACACTTGATGTTTCGTTTTGTTAAGGTTTTTGAATGAATTTCTAAAGATATAAAATGATTTGAATGTAGTTTTCAAAAGAGATGAGTTGGCCTGTTTTGGAAAGTGGTTTTCTTGGTTTTCTATGTGTAGGCCGAGACACCGTGGGATCGTGTCGTCGGGACCAGGAAATGTGACGACATTCTCGAGTGGTCAGACACGTCTCCCTAGTTGAGGTCGGGGCCCGAGATACTTGAGGTTGAGGGTCGTCGGGTCTTGGAGGTATGAGACTCCCTGACTGTTGCCTAGAGGCTAGGGTTGTAGTCCACGGGTTTAAGTGGTTTATGACATGACGGGGAGGTATGATACTTCTACTGTCGCTATGAGCATTGAGACTCAGGTGTTGTCAGGTGTGGAGGTATGACACTCCCTCCTAAGCACCATGTAGAGGACATCGTGAAGAGGCTTACCCTATGGTGGTCAGTGAGGTAGAACAAGTGTCCCGTAGTTGGTAGTATCCTAAGAGATAAGATTGCTTCCCCAAAGGGGTTAACTTTATGAGGGTTCTCCAAGTAGGAGAATCGTTGGACAATGATCGCTCCTGCATAGGGTAATTTCACCGTGGTAGTGTAGTGCACTTCGATGGTTACTTGTTGCCAGAGTTGGTTGCCTAACGTCGGACTTCTCGACTCACTGTGTGTGGTTTTGGCCAGTAAGGACCTCGTTTGTGGTTTTGGACTGGTAAAGCCTGGTTTGCTGTTTTGGCCGATGTGGGCCGCGTTTGTTGTGGTTTTTGGCCTATTGGCCTTGGTTAGTCAGTTTTGGTAGTTTTGAAGAAAATGATTTGTAAAATAATTTTAAGGAAAATTAATATAGATTTATTTTCTGCTGTTTTCGTGGAGTACGTATTAGGTGACTTCTGTCACTCACGTTTTCTTCGTAGTTTTGGGTTACAGGTGTAGACATGTAGATGGATTTTAACGTAGTGCACATAATCCGGAGTCTTGTAGCTGCACACACAGGTTCCTAAATAGATGATATTTCTGTTTAGCTTTTAATTTTTTGTAATTCAATTTATTTAAATTATTATGAAAATTGAGAACATTACAGAAAATTAAGTGATTTTTTTGAACTCGAAATGAAAATTAACTGTAACTTTAAGATACTATTAAGTAAATTATTCTTTATTTTTTATATAATAATAAAATTAAAGATGTATACCCACAAAGGTATTAAAGATTTTGGTATGTGTAAGATTATTTCAATCTTTATCGAGCATACAGACCGTGAGATTTGTAACTGCAGATAAACATCAAACTTCCCTTGTCTCACAACCGACTTTTCAATATTATACACGACCAAGTTTACAGCCTACATTAGATTATTTTCAAGTTTGTGTTTGCAACCATATTTATCTTGTCTTGCGGGTGCTTCTAAATGTCTTATTCTCGGACATAGATATGTTGAATAATTATTTTAAATAATTCAAAAATAAAAATAAATAACACAATAGTTACTTCCAATACTAATCACAAATTTTATATTCTTTAAAAAGAAAAAGATATAATTACATTATATTACCTAAAAAGGAGAAGATATGATTACATTATCTTACCTAAAAATAGGAGATATACTTACATTATCATGTCTAAAAAGGAGACATAATTGTACTATCTCCTCTAGATATAAAGAAAGATTATCTCATATCTCTTTATTTATTAAGAGGGATAAACTATCTTCTTATGTACAATGAGAGATAAATTTATCTCTATATATACATGATATAAAATATCATATAAGATAGAGAGGGAAAATTTTGTGTTAGAGTATTCTTGTGGGAAACTACATGGATCTTCATTCTCTTGAAGGACGAGAAAGAGATTGATCCTATATTTCGAGATGATCAAAGTTTGACTTTGTTGTTTCTTTACGAGGAGCGGAAGGTGTTTTAGTGGTGGTTCTTTTATTGTCGTTTACTAGTGCACACATCGTGACTTTTCCTTGTTGATACATAGGAACGGTTTGACTAAAACTCGTTGCACTGTAGGAGTCGTATAACGCTTTAAACATCAGTGTTTGATAATATCCTAATTGAACATGAAGATAATCTTCTAAAGGAGGTTTTTCATCATATACAAGTAAGATCTCTATATATTCTCAAGAAAAAATTTATTTGTGTATAGATCTAGTTCGCATATTATTTGTGTTTTTATTATAATTAGTTGTATTATTGTGCCTAGTGGCAACAAGATATTGGTCACAAGCATCATATTCACTACAAGAGTTCTTCAATGCGGCATAACGTGATTCTACCCTACCTCCTGGTTAATCTTGTAAGAGGGCTGACCAAGTCGACCCTCTCACAAGTAGGTGTGCCCCATTGCCATAAGTAGGTGGTGGAGCCCACCAACTTGTAAGAGAGTTGGTTTGGTCGATCCCCTCATTAGTCGGCCTTTGTTGAATTTTTCTTAATCTTTTTCCTAAACATCACAATCTGGAACAATTAGTAGGGAGTGAATAGGATATAATTTATATAAGTTTAAGTGTTTTAGCAAGTAACACTAGTTTCTTGTTCTCCTAATAAACATTTTCATATGTCCAACGTGTAAAATTGTGTTTTTTCAATGCATCATCCAACAATTATAACATTTGTTAATCCAATAGTCATTCTTGAAGCATGTGCTTATAATGTGTCTCACTTGCGTATTTCTTTTAAATGGTAATGATTATATTAAAATAGAGTCTATACTTGGTTATAGGTACCACCATCAAGTAAAAAAAATTACATAGAGTTTGATCTCCAGGAATATATGGAGACAAAATAGTTTACAAAAAGAATCTAGTGCTTAGACAAGGCATTAAGATTAACTAGAAGTAGTCAGGACAAAACTACAACAAACTCTAAGTAAGAGTTTTTCCAAAATGAGCATAACACCAAGTAATTATTAAACTAAGAGTCCTATGTAGCAGCATCTGAAGAGCTAAGAACACTAGTGGACGAGACTAAGGTAGTTGGAACAATAGGTGAAGAAACATCCATAACCAGAATAGCATTATCCTAATCAGTCTTCATCTGCCTTGGAGTACTTGAGATAAAAGCTTGACTAGGTTCCTATCCAGTAAGAGTGTAATTTGTTTAACAAGCATTTAGAGATAGGATACTATGAAATATTGAAGAAATATTTCTACTTAAGCTCCTAAATACAACTTCATTTTTGTTTAACTACAAATACCATAATGCAGCAAGCAAAAATGTGTTCTAGCCTTGCCAACTAATGTTAAGTTTGATGGTAGAGAATAATGACAACATTTTTGAAATATTGATGTTGTATAGAAGATCTGAAGCATTATCTAGTAAAAATTCTCATATGCCTTTAGATATAGAGTAATGTAGGAAAATATGCAAGGTGGATTCTTCATGTGCACCACAAATATCACAATGGATTGGTCATTGCCAATCCCTTTTGGCTAAGTTAGATCTAGATAGAATTTTATCATGAAGTACTAACTAAGCAAGCAAAAATTTTAACTTTAAAAGACGCATTACATTTCCAAATGGATGATTTATACAATGACCTAAGTTCTCCATCATTTAAAATGTTATAGTAACTTTAGACAGAAACATTTTCATTTATTGTGAGAGTCCAATAAATAGAGTCTTCTTCATCTGATAAAGAGATAGAGTTCAAAAGGCCATACAGTTATTGAAATTGGGAACTTAAATTATGTACAATATCAAACATCCTACTACTAAAAGTTTCCTCACCTCTATTTAGAAATGTAAGCAACATTTTGTTAAGGGAAAATTACTTATTCTTAGCCAGCAAAAACAAATAAGAGAAATTTTTTTTTGAAGTAGTATTGGCACACCACTTATTTTCCGAGAACAGAATTTTCTTACCATTGTTAGTTGAGAATCTAGTAAAGGCATTGATCACAAGATAGTATGACTTGAGTTCCTTCCAAATAGGTGAGGAGTGTATAGAGGATATATTCAACAAGGTTTTATGGTTATTAAGATAGAAATATCTACTCTTTATAAGAGTAGGCCACTTAAGTCCTTGGTTATTACCCATAGGTTGCCAAAGTAGCTTATATTTGAGAGCTACATTGAAATTTCTAATATTTATGATTTTCAATCCATCCAGATGCCTTTTTCTACAAATACATTGCCATTTAGCAAGGGGCATGCCTTTGCTAGTGGTAGAATTTATGGACCAATGAAATCTTCTCTTAATTTTGTCAATTACCTTATCTACCTTAGCAGATAAATGGAGAATAGGTAGATAGTAGGTTGGAATAACTGATAGTACCAAATTTATAAGGGTGAGTCTTGCCCCAATGGAAACGTATTTAGATTTCACCAAGAAACGTCGACAAACTCATTGGGTACGCGTTTCCCCCTCTCTTTTTCCCTTGAAATCATGCCTAAATTGATATGGAATCAATAGATTAGCATCGTTTAGTGAATGATGGCAATGTGTGATTTTTCTTTGATTTTAGAGGACTTTTACAAAGTTTTCCCTTACTATCTGAGTTTCTGCTTTTTTTGTAAGCACTTAGAGTGCAACTGGTAGCTGTGACCTACCAACGCGAATGTTGAGCGTGTATGTATAGCACGAGTCTGAGGCATGAATTGAGTGCATGATCGCCTGACGCGAATTGTCGACGTGAGGTGTTGATTTCAGTAACACAGACTGCTTGTTTTCAATAGTTTTGAGGATAAATAGTGATAAATAATGATAATATGCTTGGAAAAGATGGTTTCTATGATAAGAGATTCCTATAATGATTAGAAGAGACTTGGAAAAAGATGGTGTGATAATAAAGGACTTGAAAATTGGTTATGAAATAGAAAGTATTTTGTGAAAGGTTTCTGTAATAAAAAACGTTTTCGAAAATGGTTTTAAAAAAGGAAATGTATGTTTTAAAAAGGTTTTTCGTGGTATTTGGTCGAATCCACGTAGCTATAGGACAGGATTGATAGGGGTATGAGACCTCAACAAAATTGATTGCGTATCCTACGACGTGGTTGTCGATGACGAGTGTGAGTAAAAAAAACCATGACTCTTTATGGTATTGTAGGGCTTGGGTAAAAGAGACCAGTCCACCCTCTTTACCTGGTACTGGTAGGGCTTGGGGTTGGGAGTCTTCGGGTGTCTGGGCACTAAGAGATGTCGTAAGGAATAAGGATGCACTCCATGCGTGTTTGTGACGTGTGCGCTCATGGTACTATGAGGCCTGTATGGCCAAGGCGGTTGAATTCCTACGTAGGGTGGTTCACCATGGAAGTGTAGTAGGATCGAGGATGGAGCCTCGTTAACTGCTTGTGGCTAGGTCGATCACCTATGGCCAAGCTGACGAGACGAGTTTTAGTTCAGATTATGTGTGCTTTGTTTTGAGCTAGAGCTGGAGTTTGGTTTTGTGGTTTTAGTCAGGTTTTAATTTCGTTGAGACTTGTGATTTTTAGCTAGTTTCCAATCGAGGTCTAAATATGGTGTTTCTGTTAGACTCTAATCGAGGATTTACCTCTTGAGATACATAAAAGTGATTTGCAAAAATGTATGAAATTTTAGAGAAAGGAAAAGAAATAAAAATGTTTGAAAAGTCATGATTTATAAATGGATGCGTAGGCTGTTCTCTTGACTTTTCAGTATTTGTGATTTTTTTCGTGCTCTGGTAGTTCTTAAGGGTTTTTTGCTCGGTTTTGGTTTTAGGGTGCGTATTGGATGATATTGGTATCACTCACATATGTTTTATTTGTGTTTTGTTCCCAGATGAAATGTTAGTTGTGTAGTCTAATTCTAATGCAAATAAATTAATTATTTGTTTATTTCTCTTTCTTAGTTAATTTAGCTTAAATTAAAGGATTGGGTAGTATTGATACTATTGTGTAGCACATGAGGTGTTATAAAGCGCTGTCAAAGCTTAGGTTCACTAAGTGCACCAACTTAGGAATGTTCGATCTAGTGGCTCTAGAAGGACTACATGACAAGAGTCTTTTGCACCTAATATATTTTCTTGTGTGATTTATGATCGCTTGTAGAGAGTCCTGAAGAAGGAAGGAGTAGGAGGAGGGGATTCCACCTTAAGCTTGGAGGCTAGCAAGAGCAAATGGCATAGAATACAAAATGTTCTTTTGAAATGGCCCGAGAGTTTTGCCAACTAGAGCAATATTGGAATCTATTAAGCAAGATTCGGTGGTGTACCGCAAGTTGATAGAATGCTCTTCTCTTGTGGACAAGAAGGGCATTGGTGACATCATGCTCTTATAAGCAATGGCCGATTCGACCTTATGTGTGACCTGAAAATCTATCCCAGTTGTAAGAATGCACAGTAATGGCTGAAAAACGACCTCCACAAGATCCAAAAGGCTAGATATTCCTTTTAATACCTTTTCTCTCATGATTTCATCATTGTACGCGAAACCAGATGTGCACCAACAAAACCATATGATGAAACTTTCCTCGAAATCTAAAAACAACGACAAAAATCATGGCTCTGGTACTACTTGATAGGTTGTATGGGGCTTACCTGATGTCATTATGTCGTTGATCTAGATGTAGAAGCGTTCCTCTGATGTGTATCCTCACAGCAATTACCTTTACTCCTATGGAGGGAATTTCTCAAGGCAAAAGAACTAGAAGAATTATTTTGTGATTGTGTGTTGAAATCCTTGAGAGATGTCTTTTATATAGTACATTCCATAGTTGTGTTATAATATCCCTTATATATCACTTAATCTAATGTGTCTTTTGATTAGGCTAGTTCATTAATTAAGTTAGTTAAGTCACATAAGTTAGATATTTGGACTTAGTTCTAATAGAAGAATCCAACAAGTAGATGTTGCTCTTGAAGGTATACTCCTTGCCCTTGCTTGTGCTTTATACTTCTTTTATAGTGTGTCCAAGTATGTTCTAGAGAATGTTGTCATGTGATAACTGAAGTGCTGATAGGAACCGTATGAGATCCTTTCATCTGAAAAGGAAAGAAGGTTATATGATTGGAGTCTGGCCAGGAATGAGAATCCGAACAAGTATCTCTGGTCCTTTGAGGCTGACATAACCCAAACACCCACATAGATTCCACCTCCACAAGTAAACACAACTTGTTCTTAATCACTAGATTTGTTATGTACTAATGTTTCTTTGACAATTTCATGTCCTTTATTGCCTCACATCCTGACATACCACGGTAGGCAAGCATTTGTTTTGTTTGCGATGACACCTCATTTTCTCTCCAATCCAAAAGTGATGGTGGAGTTAGTGGTGAACAGGTGGCGATGGTGGTTGTAGTGTTGACAATAATCATGGTAGTGGTAACGACGACTCTCATAATGGGAGGAATTTCGAGTATATCATCCAAATTAAATACAATTACCTTCTAAAATTTCGAAAATTCAATATATCATTGGTTCTTACCTTTTTGGACACGTATACTATCACTATCATCAAATGGGTTAAAACTAACTTGTATTAGTTAAAAGTCAACTAAAGTGTGCAAAAAGACTAACATTACCCTAACTAAAGTATCACTTCGCCACTGTCTTCCTTTGATCGCCTCCAACACCATGCACATTGCCAGTGTTACCCAATGACGTGCTCCACCACCTCCAGTCTGATGACCTCCCTGCCATCTCATTCATCATCATCTTTACTATTGAACCTCCTATCGCCACTATTGCCTCGTGCCCCCCTTCCACACTACACAATAGCTCGATGTTGCCAGAGCTTGCTCTAGGTCACCATTCTTGAGATCCCCCATCTTGATACGATCGACGAGCTGCTCCATTACGCCACAACCAACGAGGAGACTGTGTTTTTACTTGACAAGGCACAAGAGGATATGGCTTAGATTACGGATTTGGTATCTGCCTTGGCATTGTCGACGTTGATCATTGTAAGTGGGCCTTCCATGATCCTAGTGTAACACAATGAGTCAGGATTCCATGGTGGCAATGACGATGGCAGAGGATTGAGCAATAAGGGACCTTTGACAAGGTTAAATTATAAGGTTTATCATAGGAGGGATGGTCAAAATGAGTAGAAGTTTTAAAAGTTAATGACGTCATAGAATATTCCATTAACTTTAACTAATAAACTAACTTAATGACTCATATGTGTAAAAGAAGGATCCAATTGTATACTGGATTTTTTAGATTTTTGGATGCTAATTCCATATCCATTTTGGATGGTATACATGTAAATCCTCATTTTGTTGGTGGTAGAGATGATGATGACAAAAATGGCGGAGATGGCCATAATGATAGCACCAATCATGGTCATTGTGATGTTGGTAATCATGAGATAGTGGTGGACATGATGATAGATATGGTGATTGTGGGTGGGTGGTGATGTTGATAGACGAGGAGAGGATTGATTCTCCTTTTACATCACATGAGTTAAATTAGCTAGAGTTATATAAATGTTTAGTAAGGATGGGAATAGGGATAGACGATTGGTATATTGACAATAATTAAATTGGCTAAGGAGGATATTGTAATAAGTTGCATTGCAAGAATGGTATTGACTGTAAGATAGATTTTAAGGAGAATATTAACACAAAATCCTTTTTTTTATTCATATAACTCATCTCTAGCAGACTTCTAGAAACATATAAAAATAGGAAATTTCTAAGGTACGCATATTGTTACCTCACAAAGTTACAACTTTCTATAAATAGTCACAATAGTTTGCTTATAACTGTAAATCTCATCATTCATATGTTTATTTATTTTATTTTTTTTGAAATCGATAGATATATATTTCTTCTCCCTACGGGAGTAGAGATTCGAATCTAGGAAGGAAGTGTAACTTCCACTCCTCTTAACCAACCGTAGACACCTTAATTTTGAGGTGGTTCGTAGGTGAACTCTCCAAAAGTGTTGCTTTGGATACAGCAAGTCTTAACTTTATCTTGGTTACCCTAAGCCTATAGCAAACTCATGGTCCGATTAACAATTCAGGCAGCTAAGTGGAGAGCACCAATATGGAGCACTAAATTGGAGCACTAAGTTGGCGCACAGCCACTTTTTAGGGTGCTGGCTGTTGACTTTCCATCTTCTGTGCTGTAACCTTCACTTGCGAATATTCCTCACGAATCTACGCAAGGCTGTTGAGTTTCGAGGCCTTTTGCATCCCAAGGAGTTACCTCTTGATCCTCTTTAAAAGGCCATCTATAAGCAACATTTCTTCTCTCTTAGCAAGTCACCCACTACTAGCAACCTGCATCCCAACTTCCAGAGCACACTCCCGCATCCCTGAGCATTCCCAACTGAGTCCAAAGCAACAAGGAGGAGATACCTTGAACCATCCAAGGAGGAGACACCCTAGGCAAGGTAAGGTCCTTTACTCATCTGTCCACATAGGTTTTACATAATATTCTGGATAAAACCTGCAACTAAACTGATATATTGTCTATATAGTGATGTTCTTTTATGCCTTTTTGTGTTATTTTAGATATTCATGATACTCCTTTCTATATTCATTGCTTCATTGCCATGATGATTTTTGCACTGTATGATATTTTTAGTAATAAACCGTAGTCCTATGTAACCACTAGCTATGGAACATGAACTGTAATGCATCATCTTTACATGTTTTATCATTTCCGCATGATCCCTAAGTCGACCAAATCACTGCATGAATCATAAAATCCATCATCAGTGATTGCAGTCCTTGTAAATCCATGAACATGCATGACTTGAGGAGAGAATGATAACAGTGTTTTAATACTTGTTTATTTGACACAATTAAGTTCACTGGCATCTAGGTAAATAATCTGAATAGGCAGTAACCCAATTAGTTGCATACATCTGGCCAGACTCTGAAATCAGACTTCAGTCTGATTCAGGTTTTTTGGGGTGCACTAGTCTGGCGCACCAGACAGGAGCACTAGCCTGGTCACAGGATGCAAACAACAGATTTTGCATCATAGTTTGCATGCTTTCCTGGTCTTTTTGGGGTTTGATCTCTGATATGCCATGTTCTTGCTTGCACGATTTCAGCATATAATAACCCTGTTTGCATTGGTTTAGCATCTAGTGAAGTTAGCTTGTTAACTGGATTTGGTGAACTGGTGGCTTTTCAAGACTCTTTGTGTAGAGTTCTTTTGCTTCAGTTTATGATCTAGACCCAGATAGCATAGCTACAATTCATTGGCTTTTATCAGAGTAGGGTTGTGTGGTCTTGTGTGAGGCATATTGCCCTTGAGTACAAGACCCATGTCATGTTTTCTTGGGTTTCCTCTTTCCTTTATGACCTTGTGGAAGAGGGGGAAACTCACTCACATGTGATCAGGTCATTTAGATGTCCATGATGCGTTTTCAGATGATTTTATACATATTTGCAAGATTTTATATCACTTCACTGGCACACTTTTCTGGCACACATCAGTAGCACACATAATTGGCGCACCAGACTGGCGCACTAGTCTAACGCACCACACAGGCGCAGCTGCCTGTTTTTCACTACACACAGTAGCTTTTTGGCAAAGTATTTAGCATGATTCCTGGTTTGCTTTGCCTTTGGTTTTCTTTGAGTGTCCTCCTGGATATATTAAGATGACTCCAGTCTGTTTTCATCCATTTTTATGCATGGTAGCTTAGGTTTTGCATATAACAAAGCGAAGACGTTAGTCACCCGATATTGTTGGATCTTTGGTCATATCTTTACAATATCTTTGCACCGGTGCTTAACCCACAACTTAAGTGACCTTTCTGAGCATTAGAACACATCCTACAGTCCCTCTATCAATGTTTAGCATAAGACACCACTTGCATATAGAGTTGCATTGCATATCGCCCTCGAACGTACAGAAAGTAAACGAAAAACTCACGAAAGAACGAGTTCTCGGGCGCACAGGGGTGCCTAATACCTTCCCCGTGTGTAACAGGAATCCTTGCCCATTTTCTAGTTCATGTTGACCTTTTCCATTGGTTTTATGACATAATTTCAATGTTTTAAAACAGTTTTCCTCGTCTCTCGTTATTAAATAGACTAAGTGGCGACTCCCACATTTTTATCATTTACTTTTTATTGTTTTACCGTGACTTTGCCGATCCTCGGGCATTTGGTCTTTCGCACCAAGCACGAAACTGTCATCGGCATGGTTACACCAACTACACCATGGTAGTTATTCATATGTTTAAATTCACAATCAAGATTGAAAGTTTCTATTACCCACAAAATCTATGGTATCTTCGTGTATCCCACTCAAATAGCAAACTAAACATTTACTCAAAGAATAAAAAGTACTTCAATTTATGGAGTAGAATACCTCTTACACAATTACAACTTTTCAGAATTCGTTCCAACTAACCATTTAATTGGGTGGGTGGTCTTAATAATTCGAGCCAAGTAGACCTAATTATTTGCTTTAAAGGGGAATTAATCGTATATTAAGTAATTAGTGTCTTGACAAATGAATACATTTATATAGACGATTGATTTTATGAACTTGCCACAACACCTACATCGAATTATCATCATCATCTAGTGTCAAGCCCGAAAATTAGGCTAGGATGCCGACAATCGACTTGGTTTGGCACGATACGGTAGCGGGCCAGCATGACCTATTAAGGTAGTGGACCAGAGTCATAGTATGACCTGATTACCTCAAGGGCTAGGGTCGAAGTTAGAAACCTGAATCCCAACACGACATGGGTCTGATCTAGTCTAGAGCATGGCATGGGTCGTAGCTTGAACCTGACACAATTCGAGCATGACAATGGTTCACTAACAAATCGATTTTTAGGGCCCATTTACCTAGTTTGCTAATCATATACTGTTGTCCTGAATGAAATAGTCGTTCAGATTATCGATAGGATGTTCAAGAATTGAGAAAGTGGACTTCTTCACAAATTTAGGACGACCACTTTCTTGTTAGGTTGTCTTACTTTTAATCGAAATCCATTGTCCAACAAAATGTACATCTAGGTATATCACATGTACAAATTTCAATCAAAATCCACGGTCCAACTAAACAGACGTCCAATGTTGTATTTGGGATTTCAAAATAGTCTTAAGGGTTGAGACAGTGTAGTCTAATCAGTCCAACTGTTAGATGATTACTTAGTTTTATTTTCCCAAATATGGCCTCTATGGTAATTTTCTTTACAATTCAATTCTCATTTTTCATAAGTGTACAAAAACATTAACGTTACTGAGCTTCCCCCTTGACGATGAGTTTTAAGAGGTATATTAACATTCAATGTTAGAATTCCTTATTATTAGTGATGTTTACCCACTTAAAAACAGAAAATGTCAGTGATGCTAGATATTATTTTTGGGAAAAGGAAAATTTTTATAGATATTTAGTGAAGAAATTTTTAGAAATATATAAATTGTTCATTTTTCTGTAGATGTAACTCCAAGAAATTATGTAGGTTTGACCAATTAGACTCTTTCGTTTATAAGAATTTGCTCATTACCACCAAGATCTTATTTGCAAGTAGTTATGACTGATTGTAAAAGAATATAATAGGGTGGGGCCGTACAAATATACTTCAATCATTATGACTCAAAAGTGCTTTATTTCTGTGTTTTTCTAAATTAAATTCTAGATATCCTACCTTGTCATTGCCCTTTCATATTAATGCAACAAAAAACATTATAACCTAATGAGCACTCCTTCCTTTGTGGGTGGACGATCGTTCATAGAGATTAGTCATCTACAACGGATATAAAAGGGAGAACTTATTTTAGTCTCTTTATGCGAAGCAAATATCTTGATGCCTTTTTTTTATCCTCGCATACTACTGTAATCTTTGGCGTTACAAGATCCTATGTTGAACCCATCACGATTGTTGGTTATTTTTTCCTCACGTGGTTGATTCCCTCTTGTGCATTATCTGTGATCCTTAACAGATGGAAAGCGCGCTCTCTCTCTCTCTCAATTGTCAAAACATCTTTGGTGCATAGTGTCAAAATATTTCGGCAATCTTTGCTTGAATCTTTTTGACAACAAATGGATTGTTTGAAGAACACGTAGATGAATAATAGTAGACCACTAACCAACTGTCATGTCATGGTACAGTTGATGTTGATTACAGATTAGAAGAAGTAAAACTCACATCTTTCTCTCAAATTAGAGCCTCATGAACCGCAAAAAGGGAAAAAAAAATAATCTATTGTTTTCCAAAAAAATAGTAGACCACTAATATGATGCCACATAAACAAAAACACCATTTAAAAAAAAAGGACAACAAAAGGAAAAGTTGAATGTAGAGTGTTTTTTTAGATTGCCTTCGACAATAATCAGATTTTTTTATATAAATAAACCAATAAATTGTCCCTTTTTTATATAAAATTCATAAGTCAACACTATTGCAAAATATTAGTCACAATCTCGTTCATAATATATAATCACAAGATATGAGTGTCAAAGACTCGTTTTATCAAAATTCCATATTTGCTCGTTTGTTTGATGACTAGTAAAAAGTCACAAGTTTGATAAGTATGTTTCAGAATTGTGTAGACTTTGTGGAGTATGAATGTGAACTACAAGTGCAAATGGATCAGATATAATATGAATATGAGATATTATACCCATATCTAATTTTGAAATTTGGATACAAATGCAAATACAAACATCATATAGATATAAAAACTACATATCTATAGCCTTAAAAAATAGAATAAAATGGAAAAGAGGGAATAATTACAATTAAAGTCAGATATAATATGAATATGTACATTAAGTGATAAATCAACCATGCATTTTACCATGTGTAATGATTCAAAATAGATAATGATGATAAGTAATAAACAAATTTTCAAAGAGAAGTTGTGCATGCAAGTCTTTGAAATTCCATTTTGAGTTAAAAGAGTTTTCTATAATATGGATACGACCTTAAATTTCAACAATATAAGGAATTATATATATATATATGATTTTATAGAGATAGATACAAGTTTAAAAAATAGGCAATTTCCTTAAAGATATCTTCGACTATACTTGTTTCCCACTTCAATATTCTTAACAATAAAATCATTCTCTAGTACTTTTAACTTTTATTATTTTTTCATTTTAAAATTATTGTAATGACGACGTTAAAATATAATATAGAATGACCATTATGTCCTTAAGAATTTCCCGCTTTTTTCGCTCTTGTTCCTCCTTTCAACGATGGAAATGAGATGGAAACAATGGTATGTCTTTCTGAGCAATGTGTCCTTCTCACCACTAAATCCCCTCCAACACTTCACCCACATCGCCTCCTTGTATCCTCCTTCGTTGATCAGTAATATCTATTACTCTTTTCAACATATTTCTATATTAAAGGGCATTTTGGTCCAAATATTTTATGTAAAAAAACATTTTCTAATGAAAATACTAGACTTGACTAATGACAATAGTTGAAAGTACCAAAGTGAAAGGTTTTATAATTGGAGGTATTGAGGAAATTATTCAATTTTAAAAACATTCCTTTAATATACTAGAAATTTTTAAGGAGTAAGAAGTCTTAGTAAA
Organism: Posidonia australis; assembly: GCA_024699735.1. NCBI lineage: Eukaryota > Viridiplantae > Streptophyta > Magnoliopsida > Alismatales > Posidoniaceae > Posidonia > Posidonia australis. The sequence goes on from JAMKQA010062445.1 coordinate 42,432, forward strand.
TTCTCATACTTCTATAATTTTCTAAACTTTTTAAGAATTTCTAATAAAAAAGATTCAATAATATATGATATTGGTAATTTTAAAATAATTAAGGATTTGAAAAGTAAATTTCAATAATTTTGGAGATATTTCTACAAAATTTTGTTACTTATAAATTCTATAATTAAAGAAAAAACATATAGATATATATATGGATACTTGTATCCATATTCACCGAAAAATGGATGCCTATTTTGAACAAAAAATGCATGTCTATTTGCATCCCCAGTGTGAACTACAAATGTAGATTATGTGGACTACAAGCTGTATGAATTGTGCACATTTAGCCTATGTTTGGAACCTAAATAAAGTCAAAAATAAATGAAGAATTTGAATTGTAATTTCATTCAGTAAGTCAAAAAGTAAAATAGTAATTCTTATTCTAACTTATTTATTCTAGAATAGTTATTCCACAAGAAGAATAGAATAAAGTTATTCTTCTACGTTATTCTGATACATGTATGTATACGATATGTTTATTTTTTTGTTTAAAAATTAATACATATATATTATAATATATACATATTTTAAACTAAATATATATCTTAATAATCAAGTAGATTATTATTAATCTACATATTTTCCACTTATTCCAATACTTATTCTGATACTTATTTCACTTTTCATCGAAACCAAAATATCTCCTTATACACACTTATTCACTTTTAAAATAAAATCATTTCCAAACTAAATCGCCATACTATTAGAATACCAATACTACTTTCTACTTATTCCTACTTTTTTTATTCTACTTCAAAAGAGAAACTTAAGATATATGACCTATGGTTGTGGAATACAAGTATGGATTTTATCGATTGTGTGGCAAACAATGTCGAATGTGTGAACATGTGCAATTTTCTTTCTAATATACCTTACAAACTATAATTTAACGGATGAATACTAGACTTAAAAAGCAGAAAAAAGTTTTGAACTCATGGTCAACATCTTATATAGTCAATATGGGGTTTTTTGTTACGGTTGGGACCCATCCATTCAAGGCCCACAATAATTTTTTCTAGTTTCTAAAATTTTGATTTAAAAAAAAAGATATAACCATATAGAAGACAACTACTTTATATAAGCCATTGTTCCATGTGCCATGAAAAAAATAGCAAATCAAGAACATAAAATTAATTTGTGACTTCCTAGATGTCTTGAAGTTATTTAAGTTGTGTTAAATGACCTCTTTATAGAATCTAATTTCTTATTATAAACTCACTTAACTTTTGATTTTTGTTAAATTTGTATAGCAAACTTTATGTCCATTTCTACAATTAAGTTGATTCTATTTTTACTTTTCTCGTTTGATTCATATTCTCGTTATGAAACGAATGTCACAATCTTAGCCAAGCACAATCTAATTAATACAGGCAAATTCAATGATGTATTGCATGCCATAAAAATGAACCATACATGAGGAACACAATCTAATTAATACAGGCAAATTCAACTCTAATTCAGAGAGCATGAGAAGAGTTTGGCATGTGAGATCTTGTAAATTATATTAATTGGGGATTAATCTAGTGTAATCCACCCTTAAATGTCCCATCAATATGAACCAACACATTTACATACATGGGGGAAGACGTATTTATTTTTTTTACCTTTTTTTGGTTTTTTAAATTCAAAAGCTATGTATGGACCGTAATTCCACCCACAGCAGATAAATTTCTTATATTAAATAATCGATATGAATTTCTATCTATTGTTCAGGTAAGTATGAACATCAACCTGAATTTTTAGCGTCCATGAAATACCAACTTGAAAGAGGCTCTGACTGTATACTTAAGTAAATAAGTACGTCAGTGTTATTTTTATCCATGGAAACACAAATTGATACTTACAATTATAAAATTATCATTAAGAGTGTCATTCTCCTTTCATTGTTCAACCAATACGTACAATAATACTTTCACAAAAGCAACAAATTAAACTATCACAGGTTACCGTAACGTTCAAAATCTGAGGTAATACATTCAGAGGTAAGGCTCAACATTTTTCCTGGCTAATACCCAATCGCAATCCCAATATCAAACTGTAAGTTGGGCCTAGGTCCTACTTTCCGAAATGTTGACTTAAGCCCAGGTATCGCCCTAGACCATCGATCGTTTATTTTTATCATTATAATTATAGATAGACAGAGATAATAATACAAGAAAAAACACCCTAAGGTAAATATTTTGCAATCTTTCAGCATATTATATTCCCACAACACTGCACTTTGATCTTTACAAATTACAGGATATAGGAGCACTACGTCATTTTGATATTTCACGTACATATATCATGTATTATGATCGTTTATAAAGTTACCGATTGAATCATGGGCCTTTCAACCAACTTTTCGTAGATATGCCGGTCCATATATATTAGATGGGCCGAATATCCCACTACAGGTCGGGCCACGCATTGTTAAGGTCTACCGCTAGGCTTCTAACTATTACCCAATTTGAATGGGACCCTTCCTCCGGTAGGGTTTCTTCTTTTCTTCCCCTTTGAGGTTGGCTTCTCGTTTTTCCTTCTTTCCTATTTTCTTCCTCACCTTTTTTAACTTCATCCCTTCTTTCGCTTCCATCCTTCGTGCCATTGTCATGTCCTTTCCATGGATGAGCAAAGCATTGTCCCTAAATTTGCAGCTTTACTTCAAGGTCCAGAAATGGACATCATCCTTCCAGCTCATCCAAATCTTTGATATTTCTGAGGATTGGAAGCTTTGCGTCGTAGTAAAGATCATTTCTGATCGCCATCACAAGCCTGCTAGACTTTGGGAGAGCCTCAGAAGAGCTTGGAACTTGGAACCCCATGAGCAAAGGGAAGATGCAAGATTTTGCTTGAGGATCCTATCTAATCCGACTCCACCCCACGATTGAGGTTGAAAAAGTGTTCACTGAGTGACCATGCCTTTTTAACTCTTCAGAGCTTGTTGTCATCTCTCGATGTCACCCCACCAAACTCCCATCTGATCACGAGTTCCTGGAAACCAACATATGGACACAAATTTCTGATGTTCCTCTGGATTTTAGAAACTTCTCGATGGTGCTTGACCTTGCTAGGCAGATAGGCCAACCATTCCCCATTTTGATAAACAATGTCAAGAAAAGGGATTCTTTGTCCCTGTGCAGTAACTCTTGCCTTCATTCGTCCATTGAAGAAGTCCGTTAATATCACTACGTCATCTGGGAAAACAAAACCGCTTCAGGTATAATACAAGAGACTTCCTTCTTTTGTCATTACTGTTGGCCCATTGGTCACTTGGAATAGAACTGAGAGTCCCTCAGCTGAACTCAAAGTGAACATCGACACAACATACCTGATGGAACACCAACAGAAAATGTTGGATATGATCCCTCCCCAAGGTAATGTCTCCCCTCACAGTAGAAGCTCTGATCATAAAACTAATCATCGACCTGACCACTGTGCTTGTGATGATGAGGAATCTGAATATTCTCAAAGGCCAAAAGCTCCCCGATCGTCAGACTTGATCGTCAAAAAGTAATCGGAAAAGCTCCAAATATCAATCAAAAAAAAGTTTCCAGTCCTAATGTACGTATTGACTACATGGCGTAGAGTACCCTACCAACATTCAGGTAATGGCAAATTCTAAGGAGGCACATGTCACTTTCCAACATAGCCCCAAATATTTGAACGTTACGCCTCCTAATATTGAGAGCCCCTAAGGGAAGCAATTCCTTGTCTTGAGGCTAGTAGTTGGTTTTAAATTCACTCCCACACCACGGCCCAAAAACCCATCTTACATTCAGTCCATTATCACCATCTCTCCACTCAACTTTCTTGAACCCGCCCTCATTCCCTTCTCACCACTGTCTACGCCCAACAAAACCCTAATTCTTGCCACTCATCTAACACTATTGAACCTTCTATCATCACTACTCATGCACTTCTCTACCTAATCCTACCAGTAGAGGTCTCCAATCCCTCATTCAGCCCCTCCACCTTGAACCCCCTTCCAGAAAAAAATCTCTTAGTTTCAATGCCATATCCGTTGAAACTGCAGTGACCCAGGGTGAACTGCGGGAAGATGAATGAAGCATGTTGCATGAAATTGTTGCGACATGGGCAGAATTGCAACAGTCACAGTGTTCAATGAGATCTAATGTTTGTTATTGAAACTAAATCTTTCCCACCTCTCTTCTTCTCTTTTCATGTGTGGTTTCAATCTTTCTTCCTCCTTAATCGTTGACCTTATGGGTCTTGTTGCGACATAGACTCAGTTTGAAACCTCCTTAATACATAAGTAAGATTTTGAGTTTTTTTTCTCCAAAAATTGACTTTTGACAGTCATTGTAGAAGCTAGATTCTAGATTATCTTTAAAAATATTGTTTGACAAATAAAAATTTATTGATAAAAGTTAAATTCTACCAAAAGTTAAAATACATATCTACTCATTGTAAACCCTTCTCCTCTCCCTTTCCGAGTAATTTATCAAAAATAATAATATTAGTATTGTAATTACATACCTTATTATCTAACTTCTACCAAAAGCTTCTTCAATTAACTTCTGGAAAATCATAAATTTATATATGAATTTCCTTATATAAAAGCTGTGACTTCTGTGAGAAGTGAGAGAACTAAATTCTATTTAGAACTGTTTTTATGATTTTTCATGATTTATCAAAAACTAACAACACAAAAGTCATCTAGAAGTAATTCCAAATGGAATCATATTTAGAATGATTCAAGCTTTTGTTGATGGGAGAAGTCTCATTGATTTGCAGTTCAGAGGACCAACTTTTACTTGGAACAATAGGAGGCAATATGAGCATCATATTCAAGCAAGATTAGAGAGAGTTATAGGCAACTCCGATTGAAGTTCTGTCTTCAACAAGGCAGTCTACCACCATCCTCTTTTGTTCAATGATCATCACACTTCAATCTACCTCAATTTCTATTATAAAAGTAGACCTCGCAAATATCAATTTAATATGAATGTATGTGTGCCTTTCACTAGGACTATCAACAAGTTATTGATGCTTCTTGGTTAGGAGATAGCTCGTCTATTGACAATTTCTTTCACAAGAACTACCAACTTCCAACTTACGGGAAGTCTTCAATAGTGGCACTCTTATCACTTTTGGTAATACCACACAAAAAGGATGAGTTTTTGTGTTGCTAAATGTGCCCCCCTTTTGAGGCTCCAATCCTCCTTGAAGACAAACTCAAAAAGGATCTAGACGACCTCCTTGCTATTGTAGAATACTACTTGCTTCTTTCATATATAGTTGCTTCTTTAACATGTCATGTTTACGGACAACTTGTTTCTCTTTGGTCATGCAGATGAAGACAATATCCAAGGTATACATGATCAAGTCAACACTTACTGCAATTAGTCCGAACAAGCAATGAATCTAGAGAAGTCCTCCATTCTCTTGAGTAACAATGTCTCCTATAATTGCCAACACCACCTCTCTTCCATCAGTAGCATAAATTTTATGGACAAAGATGAGAAGTACCTAAGATAGCGATTGGTACGTTAGAATGGAAACTAAAATGAAATGAGAGAATTTCATTCCGATGTTTAGTACAAAAATAAATAAATAATTGAAATAGACATAGGAATGAAATTCCCTTGAGAATCAAATTCCTACGATTCCCATTGAACATAGGAATTTCATTTCTTTCCAAGAGATAAGGAATTTGATTCCCATTTCATTGCGAATCATCTTAAAAACGGCGTGTGCCCTTGTCTACACTCCCCTTGTCTGCTTACCTTGTCCTTGACTCTTTTCCCTCAACGCTTCTTCCTTGACTCTCCACCACGCCCCCTTCCTAACATCTGTGGGCCTCCTCCTCATCCATGGCCCTCCCTCCTCCTCTGTGGCCCTCTCTCCTACTTGGCAGCCATTCCTTTTCCTTTGTTGTCCCTTCTTGACGTTTGTCGACCTCCTTCTCCTCTACAAACTACAATCGTCCCTCCTCCGTTGTGGCTCCTTCTTGATGTCTACTAGCCTCCTCCTCCACCACGGCCCTCCCTTCATCTTTGCAGTCCTTTCCCAATGTTTGATAGTCTCTTCATTCTCTACAGTCCTCCTTCCTCCTTTGCTGTCATTTCTCCTTCTCCGCGGTTGTCCCTCCTCCTCCGTGGCTCGTTCCCAATGTCTATTAGCCTCCTATTCTTCCATAACCCTCCCTCATCCACGGTTCCTTCCTGATGTCTACCAGCCACCTCCTCCTCTAAGACCCTCCCTCAGCCATTACGGTTGTTCCTTCTTCTCCACGACCATCCCTCCTCTTCCATAGCGTGTTCTCGACGTCTGTTAGCCTCCTTTTCCTCCTCTGAGGCCCTCCCTCCTTCTCTACGGTCTTCTTTCCTCCACAACCATCCCTTTTCTGTATTTTTTTTGTTTTTTCATCTCCTTTTCCTATTTTTTCTGTATATGTATTTTTTTTTACAAAGAATATTGATATTTTTATTTTCATTTCGATTCTATTTTTATGTATCAAACATTGGAAAGAAATTGTCTGTCAATTCCACTCTACAATTCCATTACATACCAAACACAGAAATAGAATAAACCTATCCCATTCCCAATTCAATTCCATTCCTATCTATTTTTATTCTAATGTACCAAACGCAGCATAAGTGTTCCCCTTTTTCATTGTAATAGTTTGAATCATTCTCTTAAATTTACTGTTGAGAAGATCAACAATAGTTGCAAAGGGTGGAAGCTTCATTCCCTTTCTCCAACAGGTCACACCACCCTCTTTAAGTCCACTCTTGCTAATCTTCACACACCCCAAGTCTATGCTCGCTTTGCCACAAGACATGCTCAAATCCAAAAGAAATTCTAATGGGTCTTCTCTATCTACATAATGTAGCACTGTAGCATGGGAATCCATTAAGAGTAGTAAACAAAATGACGGTCTTGGCATTCACGAAATCCAAGCTATCAACAAAGTATTACTCATGAAACTTGGTTGGCGTATCCTACATCATCCAAACTTGCTCTGGGTGCTTCTTTTCAAATCTATGTATTCTCCTCACTCAACTCTCAGGCTCAAAGAGGTCATAATACTTCGACTTGTTGGAAAGGAATCCTATCTTTCAAAAATACCTTGTCTCAAGGTTGTTGCTGGCACATTAAAGGAGGAAACCAAGCAAAGACTAGACGGCTGGCTTCTTGATAAGCTGCTCCATCTGAACCTGAACGCCCTTACAGGGGTATACAAACTCATTGATCGGGTTACTCTTCAATGGAACTCAGAACTTATTCATAAGTCTTCTTTCCTGAGTACACCACAAAAATTCTGGGTCCTACAAGATTACATTGGAGATGATGAGCTCTGCTGGAAATTCAAACCAAATGGTAAGTTCTCCATAAAATCAGTTTATTACTTCATTAGACCCTCCACTTCTCAGTCTCAAGCCTCTCCCTCGACCATTGATCCTATTTAGAAGTTTATTTGGCACAAGCACCATAACAAATACATTCCTCCTAAGGTGACTGGTCTGCACTTCCAGGGATGAGACCATTGAGCACATGTTCTTTGAATGCTTGCTTGCAAGAGAAATATGGCAACAACTTCATTTGGGTTTTCTCCCTTTACCAAATGTTATGCTCGGAGTGGAGTAAGTTCAACTTCACCCGAGAAGGCCCTACTTTCATTACCATCTGTTTCACAACTTTTTGGAACCTATGGCAATACCGATGCTCCATTGTCTTCAACAGGCCTCCACTTTCAATGGACCAGCTTCTCTTGCTAATTCAAGGTGAGGTACATCAATGGATACCTCATGACCATTCTCAACCTGGACCTCATCAATTACTCGTGTCTCAGCGTTGGTCTCCTCCTCCTCAAGGCATTCTCAAGATCAATGTTGATGGTAGCATAGGGCCCGTGTTTGGAGCTACAAGTTTGATCATGTGTAATCATTTGGATCGGCCTATTTCCTATGAGAATGCTAAAACTTACTCCAATCGAGCATCTTCCACTGAATACCTTGCCATTCTTGCTGCCATTAAACTGGCATCCAACCATCAAGAACCCATAATAATTGAAAGTGATGTCAGTTCTTGTGTGGACGCTATCTGCAATGGAGTAGCAGGGTAGTGGTTCAACAGAAGCCTGATAGATGAATGCAAGAGACTATTGGCTTCTTATTCTACTTGTTCTATTTTGTATAGTCCTAGAAGGACCAATCCGGTGGCTCACCACCTTGCTAGGGATGCTCTCCAAAACCCCAATGTCTACTTTCCCCGAGCTCCCTCCCTAGTCGTATTGTACACAATGTGCAGAATGATTTTCATTATATATGAAAGGCATCAAGTCTTAGTAGACTATTCAAAAAAAAATGCTTCTAACTGTTCAAGTTGACCAAACCTAACAATCATTCTACTCATTAGACAAGTATATAGCCTTAATCCCGTATTTGATAATTAAGTATAAAAGCCTTAGATTTTCTAATTGTAACATACTAGAATTATTTCCACAATGAATCTTATGAATTTCAGGACTAACATTATCGAAAAGTAAATTCACTATTAACCTTTTCAAGCTTCTCCCAAGAGACATCGCTTTCGAAGATATTAAAAAGGATTAAATTACAATTTATCCTCCTAAATTATTTATATTTTTTAACTTGATATCTTAAACTTTTTTCGCTACAACCCCTCCAACTATGATAAATTACAACAAACTCTGTTTTTGAATAAACAATATTAAATTTTTACATGATTTGACCAATTTAACTTTTGTAATTTACCGATCTAAGATTAAATTTCAGTTTATCTCCTAAACAATTTAAATTTTGCAACTTAATACTATAAACTTTTTTTGTTACAACTTATCTTCTTCAATTATGGTAAATAACAATAAACCACCCTTTTACATAAACATCATCAAATTTTTACTTTGTTTGATCATTTTTGGATAAATTGTAAAGAAAAAAAAGTTAAGATGTTAAATTGAAAAATTCGAATATTTACGGAAAGTAAATGAAAGAAGGCAGGAAGAAGGGCAAATTCGTCCAAAAAAAATACTATAACCCTTCAAATTTGAGGGAAGAGATCTTATTGTTTAACAAAGGTAATTGAAGGATACAAGTTAAAACGAAAAAAAAATTAGGATATTATATTGAAAAATGTGAATAGTTAAAGAGGATAACCTATAATTTACTTGATTAAAAAAAAAAACCCTCATTCCAAACAGACCCAAGGTTAATTATCTTATAGTACTGATTTACTTCAGAAGCAGCCTTTTAAAAAAAAACAAATATTTAGAATCAATGAGTGCAAGTGAAATTATGTGTAATCACTATAATTCATGTTAAAAAGATCATATGTATTTATTTGGATATCAACTGTAAACAGAGGGGGAAAAAATGTAGACAGCAAAAAAAGAGAGCATATCTCTCCATGTTATATCTCTACATGTATTTACATAAGAAAAGTGAATGAAAGGGAGAATGCTTAGGAGAGAAAAGAAAAGAACTGAAATTACCAATTTATATATACCCTTAAGTTAGATTTCATATTGACTACTAAAATTTTATTAGTCTTTTCATAATAAAATATTTGTAACTTAAACAATTCATTTTCTCTTTATTTCTCTAAAAGTTTGGAGAACTAATTTAGAAGTGACAGGTGTAAGTTAAAATAACTTCACTTTTGTTTTGTTTCCTTGCCCCATTATTCGAGCTAATTTTAATTTTACCTTTGTGGAGAGAGTGCACTTGGTTATAGAAAGCATACCTTATCCAGTTTAATAATCAGCAGAGTGATGCTCGCCCATGCCTAAAATCATCAAAACCTCAATGTTTTACCGTCAGCAAAACATGGTTATGAAATCCTTCGATACCTCAAAATCAAAATAGGAAAGAATTAGAATGAGTCAATAACTAACAAAGAAAAAAAAGGATACACTGTCCAAATTTTCAAATAGCAAATGAACTATCATAACAAGATTATCATATACTAAATTTGATGTCCTTGACCTAAAAAGGTCATCAACATTTAGCAACGTTCTGGTTCTACCAAGCAAAAGCATCCACAAGTTAGTATCTTTTGTACAAATGTATATATCTAGAAAAAGGGAAAACAATGGATACCTGTAGAGTGCTTGGATTAAAAAACCAACATGTACATTTACCTTGAGTTGCTAATTCCACCTCATGCATTTATACAATCACAGAAGCTTGATTGATAAAGTGAAAGTAGGCAATACATTCTCCTGATTTTCCCATCAGCGTACTCCCTTGCGTTTTAAGTAGTGGTAATCCTCTCCATGAGGATCATGCAAGCTTCCAATCATCTCCCATCTATCATCAACAATGAGGTCATCTGAATATCCATCCTTGTCCTTGGATTGCCTTGAACTGTGACTGGACTCTTTTCCCTTGTGGTGTTGCTTTCTCTGATTAGAGTCGGTGCCAAAAGAAGAATCTAGGTGTGCGTGATGCTTATGACTTTTATGATCACCCACAGCCTTTCCCCTGTCATCAGATGTCTCCTTTCGATTTTTATGGTGACTTTTCCGAGTAATACCACTACCATGTCCTCGTTCACTATGCTTCTTAGAGCTTGTGGATCTGTGTTTTTTCCTCTCCTTGTATTCATATTTGAAGCTATGCGACACATCCTGTACCTTAGAGTTAGATTTCTCAGAATAATGTGCCCTTGGAGCCTTTCGGGAAGCAGAGCAATGAGGTCCTTCGGCATGTTTATCATCAGATGAAAGTTCTTCATCTGATCGAATGTCTGACCTGTAACGATGTGGACTCTGAGAATTTCTCACATGAATTTTTTTTTGGTGCAATCTCAGGTTTTCATAGCTGGAATTACTTCTAGAAGAATTTGCATCTGATCCAGATACATGCTCATGTGATCTTCTTCGAGAATAGCTATAATGATATTTTTCCTTTGAATCATCATCATCAAGTGGTGTTCCTCTGGTAAAATAAAACAGAGTTGAGTTAAGAGAAGTGAGCACATGAATCAAATGATCAGGAAGCTCAAAAAGACAAACAATAGGAAAAATCTCATAACATTTACAACAAACATGTAATATATGTAGGCATTGTATAAATTCCTTTGATCATAAATACTTCAAATTTACTGCAGCTTCATAACAATATCTACCATGTCCTTCCAAGTTTCAATGAGTCAAACTTCAAGATATTGTCTAAAGAGCATGAAACATTCTCCAATGGTCAATGGACAGGTAAAGATATACTACCTTTCAAAATGTTCGTTCAAATGCCTGTTCTGAAGCTCCAAAACTTTAGCATGGGAAGGAGGGCATTCCACTCCAGATAGCCTAGCTGGTTCAACAGCTCCAGCCCTCACCAATTCACAAAACAATAATAAAAATGAAAACCTCAGGATGTGGAATTCATTTCAATACAGCAATGGTTTATAAGAATGATATTAACTGCAGGAGGAACAAGAAGAGAGAACTTACCAAGAAGAAGGTAGGCCAGAATAAATAGATGGCATATAATAAGGAACCACAAAAGGTGTCACTGGGACAACAGTAGGATCAAAAGGCATCATCCTGGATGTACCATATAGACCTGCGTATGGCCTTACATGATGAAATGGATTCCTGTTCCAGTAATATTGTCCATAAGCTGGCATGCCACCAGAAAACATGGCATCACCTGAAAACCACATTAATAGCACCATGATCGCAACATTAACATAAACCTCCTTTAGAAAATATAACTCACATTATACCTGTTGGCAACATTGAATAAGAACTAGAAGCAGCTGGACAATCTCTGACTAAATGGTCCGGAGAACCACACATATAACAAGTACGCTCCCCCTGATACCGAGCAAAACACGTTTTGAGATGCATATCTAAGAAATCTGATCTTTCCACCAGTTTCAAAAGAAAGAAATATAGTATTTTATAGCAGGTAACGGGCCATGACTCTTTCATATAATCATTTTCCATTTCCTTAATTCCTTCGTCATTGATTCACAGGAATTTTATCTTCATTCGTTTTGCACTAAAACAGAACCAAGTAAACTACAAATGCAAGGCCGTTCAGAAGTAACAGCCTAGCAAGACTTTGGCTTCCTGTAACAACATGGGCTTCCAATATCAAAAACTATTTCATCCTCTATCATTCACTTCCTTATACCACCAAACCACCACCACCCCAACAACAACACCCCCCCCCCCCCAGGGGGCAATCATATCCCTTCTTTAAAAAAAGGAATGTAATATTTCACATGACATGATTTACCATTTGAGATTTTACTCAATGGAACTAAGTCATTCTTTTTGAATTTCCTACAAACCAAATAACCATGATCTTGTATTGATTACTGCCTTGTAATTGGACCCCAAGCAACTGAAACACCAAACCATAACAAAGTGTGTACTCTTCACTGTTCACATGCTTTCTGATAATGGTTCTAAACCAACATCAGATAAGACAAAAAATACAATCTTATATTTAAGATGAGCCTAATAAGTATTGGAAGAAAATGCTCTACTTCACCCTCACCTTCCTGTGTCTGCTAGAAGGCATTACACTTCCTGCTACCTCTGGAAACAAGGAAATTAAGAGATCAAACAGAGACTTCAAGCATAGAAACAAATCCCAATCAGTAGCAATATGGTTTGAGGTTATTTGAACTATGCATTTGATAAGATTTACTATTTTACTTTGATCAATACTGAGATAAGACTGAACCAAATAAAGACTAAAGCAGTCAAAACATATAGACAAAAATACCTGTGCTATTGACAAATAATCCCTTCTTTTTCTTGCTCAAAATGTTAGTTCCTGATTACAACAAAATTTATATTTTCATTAAAAGGCTGGTGTTAGATACAAAACATGACAGTATTCATGAACTCTGCATCTACTCAAATTGCAAAGAAAATGAGCATGATCTGAGAGATTTTATGCTAGTTTGATAACATAATTCGATATTATCTGATGACTTCAAAGGAAATAAAGGAAACACCTGAAGCTAATGCTAAAAGGGGCCAAAGAACATCAAATAGCTTCTTAAGTTATGTGTGGTTGTGGGTTCAAGAAGACTACACAGTTATTTTTCATTAGAAGTAAGATTCACATGGCAAATGCGTATGAATGTTTGTTTCCTTGGACTAGCAGCAATATAGACATGCATGTTACATTTTGGTTCATTGCCAGTTATGCCTAGATTATTTACAGATAGTTCAAAAAATTTCCTGTAACAATTACATCTTCCACAATTTTAGATCCCAACTACTAATCTCAAACCATTTCTGGTGCCCATTTCTTTTACACGGGTTTGTATGGCATGGGTATGTGAACTTCATACCTTCATCCATTTGATGATGATTTTGAGGTAACTTCAGAGGTCCACCTTCTTGAGAATCATTCATGTGTTTCAAAACTTTTGGCATGTTATGTTCATCTCGCACCTGTTCTTGTTTTATTCTAGATGGATTAGGCTTTGCAGACTTATCAGCATCGAAACAGATGATTCTGGAGCTTGTACCAGCTGTTATTCCTTTCTTCTTGATTAATGAATCAAATGCAGATTCAGTCATAACTTGGTTGGATCCCTTTCCTGTTACAGTTGGAGAATCTGGCAATGGGGATTCTCGCTGGCAGATGGAAATAGCACATGAGACATTTTTTCCTTGAATTCCTGATTCTCCATCTGAATTTTGACATATCAAGTCAATGGCCAATACAGGTAAGCCCTCATCAAATGATTTCAACAACTCATCTTACCAGGTACAAACTTAGGAAGTATTTTGTCTGAACCACTCATTTGTATTTGAGAATCAGGAAAGTGCTCTATTGCCTGCCGAAGTGACAGATTTGGCAACAGATCATTGACTCCACATTTTGTTGAAGAACACTTGGGGCAGCTTGACTTTTCAACCAAAGTTGAACGGATACCTGAAGTGAGCAACCAGAATAACATATCCAGTTAAAGATCTTATGTATCAACAAGGATGATTATATGGATGTATAATCATACATATAATCATTTTCAAAAAATAACATAAAAGAGGAAATGGTGCAAAGAATGAAGAGAGTAACAAAATCAGTCATGCTACGTAATCATTTTCAAAAAGTACTAGAGATAAATTTACTTTACATAGCAATGGCAAAATTTTCCCATCAATTCTAACTGTAGCTTCTTATAGCATTTAAGAAGTGGCTAATATTTAATGTATCTCATCCCATCTTGACACTATGTTCCTTTGATCTATACATCTGACATCTGTCTATATGGTTATATTGCCATCATGTACTCCTTTCCACCAAAATGTTTTAACTTTTAACATGTTAGGATTGACAATTAGACAAGGTTCTAAATTTCGGTTTTGTGTTGAACCTTAGTTTAGCAAAAATAAGAAACGTGTCGTATCAGTGGAAATGCGGTAAATTTACGAAAGTCTATGGAAATGGTCAAAACTTTGAATTTTGATTTAAAATTCTAAGATAGGCTAAAGTAAGCAATAATCTACATTTAAGGCTACTTAGATTACTTTTCAAAACAGGCATCACATTAAAATATGTTACATAAACTTAATACAAATATCCTGAAACATAAATAGTACATAAAAATATTACATAAATATATAAATCATACTTAAAATGCTTAGTAAATGTTTAAAATGAATAGTTATCAAAACATTTAATATGGAGAGAAAGTAGAAATGAGAGAATACCCAACTGTTGGAGATAAGTATACCATTAAGATGCAGGGAGAGAAGAGAAGGGAGATGCAAGGAGGACTAGAGGAGAGAACTCAGTGAAGAGGAAGGAAAGATGCTACATCAATAGCATGTCATTCGTATCGGGTGTTTTAAAGGCTATGTCGACCGACATAGGATGAACTCAATGTAAAAAGTACACTGAGTTGACTGACAACACCCCCCCAAATCTTCTGACATTAAGTACTTCGTGATTTATGTCATGTTGCCCAACTACGAAACCACACGTGTTGGCAATATTTCACCGACATGTGTCAATGTTAAGAATTATGCAATTAAGGTGCAACCAAACAAGGTGTAATTTGATAGAATTGTGTCCACATCCTTTCCAAGTCTAAGTTTGGATACAATCGTACAGCTTTCTACCAGTTAAAAAAGAATATTCGAACAGCTAGAAAACAAAGACCAATACAAGAAAGGCATTAGAATAGTTGATGTGGATACTACAAAAACTAAAATACTTGCCTATACGTTAAAAGACACAAATAAGTAAATAATACAGGCAACCTAAAACACCAAATAAGTTCAATATAACAATTAATTAATAAGAAATACATTAAGCATATGGTTCTATGCCATAATTATGCATTTGTAATTTTTTATGTAGATTCATTAGAAAAAAATAAAGCATGTAGTTCTAAAATAATTAGTCTTTGTTATAGACCTATACTAACCTTTATGGCTGCATGCATTTTAACCTCAAAAGGATTTTCATATTTAATAATAAAATCTAATTAAACTTTAGATAATATAAATAGCTTGGTCTATGTTGTCTTTCCAATTGGCACAGTGACTTTGTTTGAATTTCATGGTTCTCATTCTTTAAGAATAAAATATAGCATATACTGGTATATTTAATTATATCTCATGGTTATTATTCTTTAAAAAAACATGCATAATGGCAGATTATCCATATCGTCTGTCTATGGAAATTAACCACAGCACATGCATCCATCTCTAATTGATTATGTAATCACTCTTTATATCAGTATCCATACCTGCAAAGATTTTGATAGATCATATTCATATTCTCATAAAAATGGACAAATATAGAATGGATAATATTTCATTATTTGCACCATAATCTTAGTAAAACTCCAAGTAAAACAAAGGTATTATGATTTTGGCAAGAAACTGTAGATGATTATTCTAACTGTCTCCTGCCATTTAAGCCTCCAACATGGAAGTCTAGGAGATGTCTCCAGTTTGCTCCCTACGAGCCTACTAACCTATTAGTCATACAGATACAAATTTCTAGGAGGACATGATAGCTTGTTGTAAAGATTATATGCTTCATTTATCCTTTTCCCTATTCCCATGTTTGTAGCACCAAAAAAAGTGGCACTTGCACGCAGAAAATTACTGTATCATGATTCATGAACAATAAAAGTCACTTCAGCAATGATCATCTTACATTTGTCACAGAAGCTATGTAGACAACATGGTATCATTACAGCCTCTTTGAAGATTGTGTTGCAAAGGGAACATTTAAATTCCATTGGTAAGTCTGTATTTGCCATAGTTGGAGGGCACATATCATGCTTTCTGCAGAACCGAGGTATGCATATATCAATAATTTGAGCAAGATTTTGATTAGAAAATGCACATGAAAAGCAGATTAGAGAACAGGTAGAGTAGTGCATCTCACCCATTCAGCAGTGTATTTCCTGTCGTATGTGCCTGGATTGTACTGTTCATAATTTCATCAACATTACATGCCACCTTGCAATTCTCATCAAAATTCCCTGATACCAAAGCTGAAAAGTTAACAAATGACATGAATTATTAAAATTTAAAATGCACAATTATTTTTTTAAAGACTAAGTATAGTACATACCTTCTGACAAAGCCTCACTGACGTCACTTCTTCCAAAATTCTGACATCTGGAATTGAATACTTCACAGCAACTGCAAATAACAAAACATGTCAATGATAAACTGATAATCCAGCTGACAAATCAGTATGCATTATGCCACCATGGAAGTACAGAATTTAAATTTGTGAACAACAGTATACAAAAAATAAGTCATGGGAATTCTGTTAGGTTAAGAATTAGCTCTAAATCCTTTTGAGCATCTTCTTGGTCTCATTTTGTTAACAAAATCACTTCGATTGCATTAAAAACTCCTCTTTATAATTGACTACAGCATGTTATAAGTTTACTACCTTTTAATTTCATAGCAAGTGAAATGAAGTTAGCAATTATAGTGGCAAACAATAAATGAATAAGAAAATAGTAGAAACCTTGTAATTCTGCAAAAGTCACATAATAAACTAAACCAAATTATTTAGTTGCACCTTGGAATAACATCGGTGTTGAAATCAATTTGATTTGGGCTGTCGGCATCATCATCTGAGTTTGCCAAAGATGCACCAAGTGCAGGATATAAATCATTGCCAAAGTCATCAAAGTTAACTACATCCACATTCTGAAAGAAAAAGAAAGAATGTCATGTCTGACCTACGACTATTTTATAATACATATGCTAAACATGTGTATGTACATATCATCCTCAACACTAGAAGGGTATAGTAGCAATCTATTTAATGTTCAAATTTTATGAAATTTCAATTACATTGTCCATGAAATTTGGTTTAAAAACCGACTTAATTAGCTGAGTTGGCCAGGGGAAGTGGGTTTCTCATTCGTATCCCCCTTCCATGTTCGAATTGTTGGAGTCATGTTGGATGAGCTCCTTTCCAACTAATACACTACCTTGTCTCAAACAAGGTTCTTAATGTTGATTTCATATCGAACTTCAATATAATGAAAATAGAAAATGTATGGGTTTTCGGTGGAAATTTCAACAGAAACACAGTAAAATTACAGAAGTCCACAGAAATCATCAAAAAACTTCGAATTTCAATTTGAAACTTTAAGATAAGCTAAAGTAAACAATAATATACATCGAGGACTACTTAGACTCAATTTCTAAACATGTATCATATTAAAAATGCTATAAAGATTTAATATGAATGTGCTAAATTATTTAAAAAATACTGTAAAACACTTAAATATTTACTTATTTTTTGAATTTTATTTTGAATTATCATTATTTTTACTAATTTTGTTAAAAATTTACTAAACAAATATCTAAGATCAAGAACCTTAGATAAAGTTTTCAAACAAAATAAGTATTTCATATTTTCATGGATCTTTACATAGATTTTCAATTCTAGATATAACTTAGTGAATTTTTATAAATATGTTAGATCTAGATATTAGATCTACTAAAACTATTTTATTTTTATGAATGTATTAGATCTACAAATTCGATCTATTAATAAACTTGTATATATGCTAGATTTAAAACTTACATATGGTAGATTTAGAACTTAGAACTTAGATCTTATATATGTTAGACAATAAACTTATATACGCTAGATTTAATGTTGGAGATATGGAGACTGATTGGAGACCATTCCGGTACTGCCACTATAATAGACACGCCCCCCTTAGCGAAGGTATAGGGGCCAAACACAAAAATGGTATTTAGGACTTAGATCTTATTGAAATATATGTAGCATACACATACAGTATGTATTCTCCTCTTCTCTAGCTTTAAGGTTGTGGTTGTGTTCCTTAAGGGTGGCCACTGTGTCTCTCTAGAGAGAACCTAACCACATAGCACAGTAGCAACAGCTTAGGCCTCGAGGAATCGCAGATTGACAACAAGATGACGTAGCAACAGGTTAACAGCACCAGAAAGACCAACAATGGAGAAGTTGGAGCACATGAGCAGCACCAGAGAACACAAATAGTAGCAACCAACAATAGCCTTTTATTCACTCATATTGATCAATATGGGTGAGAAGCCACACAAAAAATGCAATGAATTGACATGAGTTGGTCGACTCACCGATACACACATGATACAGGTATAGAAATATATTTCTGGAAATACACTCAAATATCATGTTGGAGACCTCTAAATCCAAGACGTATTAGCAAATTTTCATCGATACGGTCAAAATTTCGAACCATGGTCTCAAAAAACTTTGCACAATTGCTAAAAATCCACAAAGCATAGTGCAGGATATTAGAAGAAGACAGAACAACCAATGCAAGTTGATATTTGTAAATTGTGTTATAAAAAAACTTTCAAAACACAAGTTACTAAAACTAGGAGACAAAAGAAATTCAAAGAATGTTTACACTATCAAGGCATGTGTTACAAATTAATACAACTATACTTATCTTTCACATGATTAATTTTCCAATTTTGGTAATTGCATGAAAGTTGCATTTAAAATACTTGGTTCAAAACAAATAGTATACTTCCTTCATCAACAATGATAGCAACGCTTGATCCCTCTATGTAGGGTTGAACTGCAAACTTCAATCCTAATTCTCCATTTAGCAGCTTAGGTCACTTCTCAGCGTATCTAAACAAGTAATATGTTCCATACTTCTTTTAACTCTCCTAGGAGGCAAGTAAATTTTCTTTTCCTTACAAATACAAACATAACTCATTATTTTTATTATATATATGTGCTACATCACAGGCCAAAAATTGCTGAAAGATACTCACTTTTAATTGAAACTTCAAAACCATGAAAATATGATGCAAAAAAAAGGAGGTGTACTGTTGTACCATGAATATATGATTCAAACAAATGGGCTTGTACTACTACAGAAATCCTAAAGCCAACATAGCTGATAAAACCCATTTTTTATTAATATTTATCACAGCACATTTAATCTACCTTGTGTTCTACAGCATACTGTATTACATAATATTCTTCCACCATTGATAAAACATTTAACTTTGACGTTCTAAAATTTACTATAGGTTTACTAAAATCTGAGAGCTTTAGATAGAGGAGTCATTAAAGTATATATACATTATAAATGTACAATATGATAATTCAATCTATAAGGTTAAAAGTTTCTTTAAATATTGTCATATAACTACCCTAAACTATATCCGATTCTCACTTTACTACCCTTAACTTTAAAAAGGTTCAATTTAATACTCTCCACTTCAACCGCTTCACAGTTCAGTATTTCTAT
This sequence comes from Posidonia australis, assembly GCA_024699735.1. Lineage (NCBI taxonomy): Eukaryota > Viridiplantae > Streptophyta > Magnoliopsida > Alismatales > Posidoniaceae > Posidonia > Posidonia australis. The sequence continues at coordinate 62,184 of JAMKQA010062445.1, forward strand.
TAAATTTTTATAATTTTATGATAATTTAAAACGAAAATGCTCCTTCCCAACTCCGACTTCCCAATGCTAAACCCCTCCCCTTTCGGAGGCGACAAAGGCAATCTCGACACCGCCCCACTCATTGCCGCCCTCCTCTTCCACACCTCCTCCCTTGAGATATTCAATGAGGAGGCTTTCGCCTCATAATCCCTCGTCTCCCTCTTCGCCGCCTCCTGCTCTCTTTTCTCCCTCTCCTTCTCTACGTCCTCCTCTCCACCTCCCTCTTCATCTCTACCTTTGTCGTCTTCCACTTCTTCTCCCTCTTGTAATCCTCATAATCATTCAACCTCACAAGATCATACTCCTCGACGATAGTAGACGACACCCCAACAAGCTCCGAATGGAAAAACAAGCTCTTTACACCATCATCTGTCACAGTGGTGGACTAAACAGTTGAGGAGGCAGTGATCTTGGGCTACAACAATTGTGACTGGGATTGTGATTTGCCATGGGATTGTTGGGAGCGAAAGACAAAAATGGGAGGGAAGAACAAAGATGAGGGTTTGCGAAGCATAGAAGGCACCATCTTTGCACTAGTCTACCGCAAGGTGGGATTTTTGGTGGTGGAGATTCCAATCTTGTCTTCGTCAATGGTAGGCGTCGAGGATGGGGGAGGGAGGTCCCTATACAACCCACCCAGCATTTTGTGTCAGATTGTTTATGAACATAAAATATTATTTAAAAAAGATATAACTGAAAAAAAATGAAAGTATTTAACAACGTTAGTGTTTAAATTTGTTATCGAGACAAAATGAAAGTTGACGGTATCAAATTGAACTATTTTAAAGTTGAGGGTAGTAAAATGAGAATCGGGTTTAATTTATGGTACCAACATGAGATAAAAAGTCCTGAAATTTACTATAGATTTGGTGAACTAGATGGATTGAGTGGATTGATCGAATCTTTTGAGGAAGATCTTAGGGACAAAGTGATTTCCTCCATTAGACATTGTGCCCCATTTGGTTGGCTGAGGTGGGTGGGGGGGGGGGAGGGGGGGGGGGGGGG
>JAMKQA010062446.1:0-33586 GCA_024699735.1 Posidonia australis
ATGCCCCCCCCCCCCCCCCCGATTTCTTCTCCTTTTTTCCAGCCGTGCAATGCTCCTGATTTTTCGAGATCACGATTGGAAAAAAACTTTCCAATCTCGCCATGGAGGTGGAGGATACGGCCCAACAATATTTTGACAATAAACAACTTCTATGTCTAGTATCTACGAGAATTGTTATTTTTGAATGAAGGTTAATATGTCTTGTTAATCAATTGGAAAGTGGTCGTTTCACTAAGTTTTTGTCTAATATAAAGTAAGATAAATCAAATAAGAGATTGTTAGACTTAAGTTCAAATGTTCAACATATCTAACTTAACTAACTTTATTGGTGAACTAATCTAATTGTGAAACACATTAAATTAAGTGGTATATGCAGGTTATTATAACACAGTTATGGAGTATACTGTATAAGGAATATTTCTCTAAGGTTTTAACACACAATTAAAAATCAACTCTTTTAGTTCTCTTGTCTTGAGAAAACTTTCTTTATAAAAGCAAAGATGATTGCTATGAGAATATACATTAAAGGAACACTTCCTCATCAAAATCAATGATATGATAACATCAGATAAGTCTCATATAATCTATCATATTAATTATACAATGAACTTATTAAGAAAATACAATCGTAATTCATAACAATTGCAAAACAAAACTTCGACAATGACGAAGGTGAATTTAACTTTGTCGGATCTAACAACCAAGGTGGTGGAGCTCCGACAAGGTAAAATGACATTTGACATTGAAGAGTACCTTTACTGCATTCTTGTGAGCACCAGAGAGAGAATTTAGTTAAGAACCTTGAGGTCAAATCTCATATAGCAGTAATGACGTTGTGTGGATTTCCCATGACACGGAGTATTATTTAAAGTATAGATATATCACAATCAATTAAAAAAAAATGTTGCTTGTATAAAAAACATGAATTAAGATAAGGCCTATCTACACCACACTGCTCATTGAAATTTTTATCTACACTACACCACTGAATGACTTCTCAATGATGAATATTATTATCTGCACTACACCATTTTTGTATAAAAGTACGACCTATCTACACCACACCACACCATTCAATGAAATTATTATCTATAGGCAGAATTTTAGATATGAAGTTTTTTATTCTATGTAGATAAAGCAGCCAACTTAGGTCCTACATTTTGAATATTTTATATATATTTCACAAAAAAAAAGCTCTGGTAAAACATGATGAGAAAAATCAGAGTAAATTTATAATTCCAAAAAATCTCAACAAATCAAATTCATCTATTGAAATTGCAATAAAACATTAAATACTAAAAGATACACAGAAAGTATTGTATTTCAATTACATTATTTTCATTTAGTGCACAGTTTAATCTTCACAAAAAATGGATTCTCTGTAACTAAACTTTAAGCATAAGTGGATTTTATATCAATAATGACACTTATCATACATATTGGCTTCAACCTTTTGAACTCCTCATATCCTCCATAGAAATGAATCCATAAAGATCTTGGATGTAGAATGTTGTCAATATTCATGTGATTCGGGTGGCCCAAGTGTGGCTCCATGCTATTATCTTCGCTTCTTGGTATATATATTATTTTAAATGAATCGGTAGCAATAACAACATCAAAGAATTTTCCCTTTTGAAATCAAATAGTTGAGGTATACATGGAAAAAGAAATTCACATCTGTAAGTGGAAAGAAATACCCCCTTTCAAGAAAGAAGAAAATCAGCTTTAAAATGCCATCAGTAATCTGGAAAGAAAATACCCCCTTCCAAGAAAGAAGAAAATCAGCTTAAAAATCCCATCCATTGCTGTTGGGTGGGCTTCGAAGTCGAGTTCTAGGGGACAATATGATGAACTCAAACAGTGAGTTAATAATATGCACACCACAGCGACATCACATGTGAGAGAGTTGAATGTGGCACAGAGCAGAAGCAGAAGGCTTGATCACCATCAAATGGTACCGTACCAAAACTCACGGTCAGAGGCTACAAAACTAGAGTAGAGTTCTCCCCTTTCTCCTTCCGGTTCGGGTGGTGGTGGTGTTGGACTCGTGTTATTTATTCGCGCTCCTCCGGCGATGCAGAGCCTGAGTCGCCTGACTCTCTTCCTCTGCTGCGCATGGGCCGCCAGCCTCCTCTACGGGGAGATGTTCGCCTACTGGGTCCCCCTCTGGTCTTGCTCATGGCCTCCTCCGCCCCAGTCCCCTTCGGTAAAATAACCAATCTTTGCGGTTCCTCTCCCTTTGCTTCGATGTGATTGCTCTAACTAGAAAGGTAGAAACGAAATCTGGCAAGATTTGATGTGTTTTAAACATAATAACGAGTAAAAGATCAAGTAATTTCCGTTGACAAGATACGTGCTGAAAATGAACGTAATCTATTAGACGTGCCATTCCTTGGAGCAAAAGATGGGTGCGAGGAGGTGGAGATAATGTGGTGATCCGTGGAGTGAACAGAGATGGTTGGGGAACTTCTGGATGTGGTAACTAATCTCAGCATTTGACGTCGTTGAATAAAACTCCGGCCACATTAGATGGTGGAAGCTTCAGGAAGAATTTTTGGCGTTCTCGTTAATTCCCCTCTTGTTGGTGTTCTGTAGCTGACTAGGGCGACCCACAATGCTCCAATGAATTATCGCAGAACTATGGCATTCTGCTATGTTCTCGAGATGATTTACTAATAATAAGCCGCTTACTTAATTTCTGAATTGTGTGCGATAGTTTTAGTGTATCTTTTGTTTTTGCTCTTCTTTTCCCCTCAACCGTTGTTTTGCTGACAATTTTTTTTTTAATTTGCTTACGCAGATGATGAGCTTAGTACCGAAACAAGAGAACCAAGTAAATATTGCCGTTTTAGCAGATCCACAGGTTATTGTCACTTTCCCTGGTATTTCATGTTTCTTATGACGTTGTCCATTGCTTTAGGACAATCTCACGAGAAACTATGAGTCTGATGCTTGGTGATCCACGATTTTGGTATCTAGCTTTATCTCTTCTTCCTTTTTCCATGTTCTATTTTAAAATGGCTGAGAAATAACCTACTATCAAAATCATGGCATTCTTTTTTCTGAAAGAACAACTTAGGTGTGGATAGCACAGAACATTCCTCAGTGGAACATTTCCTACTCTATCGAGGACTTCCATGAATAATGACTTTTGGTGGATGTTCTTGTGTATATTTATTTTCATTTAGGTGTCACTAGATCCGGCTGATGTTTTTTAAATTTCTAGTTGACATTTTTTTGCCTGTAGCAGATCATGGATAGGACATCTCTTCCACTTGCTCCAGGGTCATTTGTGTTTGAAACAGCAAAATTCTATACAGATCTGTACATGAGAAGATCATTTCTTTCATCTATACTACCTTTCAAACCTGATATGATTATATTCCTGGGTGATCAATTTGATGGAGGACCATTCTTGTCAGAAGAAGAGTATGTCATGATTTGCTATCTTTACTTTCAGTCATACATCATTTCAAATATCGATCTCAAACTTATACATATCTGTTTTAATTAGTCAAAAAATGTTGCTGTTGCTGTTGCCGTCAAATCTCTTTTCTACTTCTTAGCCTTTTTTACACTTAAATGTGAGCCTTAGTACTCTACAAATATGAATAGTAATATTGGCTGCAAATTTGAGATTTAGGAACAGATATTTAGGATATTGAGATTAACAGAAGTACTTTGTTTGTGGATTGTCAACACAGTTTAGCTTGCCATGTTATTTTTTCAACAGGTACGTTGTTGGTCAGCCACAGTTTAGGTTCAAATTGCCTTGTCAAGCACACTAATTATGAGCGAAATGGTGAGCATATATTGAGAAGATCATCTAATCATGTATATATGGTGGTGATGAAAATAGGTGGATTGTTGGTCTTAGCATTTTGCGACAATACATTAAATTGTATGTTTTAGGATGTTGGAAGAGCACAAGACATTCTTGTAATGAAATATTAATGTTTATATAAGGACACAATATCACCAGACAAATGAATTCATATCTTGTGAACTGATTTATTATAGCTGAAACAAACAAGTAAAATTTAACATTGATACATTGGAAAAACATATTCTATATTTACTTATTTCTCTATACTTGTTAATTGGTATCAGATATGGTTCAATACCTATTTCATGGTAATTAATAACAAACTGAGAAATGTAGTGTTTTTGCAAAATGATAGTTCTTGATTATTCCCTTTAGAAAAAGGATGGTTCTTGATTGTAGATGTGATGATTAGTATTGAATTATATCACAAGTTATATAGCTTCATGTAATTCTCCATGTGAGTGTACCAATTAAAGCACTGAGCAATATCTGCTTACACGATAATGATTAATGATTTGAGAAATGCAAGTTTATTGCAAAATGCTGCCATATTATTTGTGGATATTAGGGATGCTTGTGGAATTACACTTGTAATTAAGTATGCTGCATATAATTCTGTTTCTTTGTGTGGATGTAACAACTCTTAGTCTAGCATAACGGGGCTTTAAGTAGTAACTTGTTTCTAATAATGGTCACCATGTAGTTTTTCCCGCTAGTCATCTTCAAGTTTGGTTAGGAAGAATAAAAGGATTTTTTGACAGAGGAAACTTTCCCTTGCACCTGGGAAAGGCCTTGTTCCACTGCCACCACACAATGTGGTTCCAGGTTGTAGGATCGGGTGAAGCTAGGGATGTGAATCTGATCTGTTGTTAGCATTTCACGGCTGTTTTTTGTGGTCTTTAACGAGGCTTAGGGGATTATCTCTCATTTTGTAGATCAGGAAGTTTTTCCTTTCGTATTTTGTTTCTCTTTTTCTTTTTTTCTTTTATGTTCAGCTTCTTGTCATCCTTTGTTTTTCTCGATAAAATTTCCATTCCTTGGGAAAAAAAAGTTTCAGACCTTTCTGATGTAGTCTACAAAGAATAGTGAAGAGAGAGAGGATGAGGGAGCGGAAGGAAGATGAAAAGTAAGAACTGGAAAGACGAAGAGAAAGAAGTACCAGCAGAGACGAAGGAGATGCATGAGAAGAAGAAGAATTAGAGGGAGAAAGGATTGTCCATAATAAATGACGATATCAAATCATTAAAATTGAATAATCCATTGTTACCCAATCAAATAAATAATTCATTGTCACAAGGTCTTTATATAGGAAGTACTAAGTCTAATCTTACTTATAATCAAATCTATAATTAACAAAATTGGAGATCTAATCTAATTCTTGGATATCAAGATAAAATCCGAATATTTCTCTGCCATCTGCTTTAAAGGTGGTATGAGTGACAAGTGATGAGTGCCTAAATCATTTTCTGATTTTTTTTGCCATTTATTCTGAAAGTTTTGTACTCTGTAATTTGATGTTTTAACAGGTGGTATGAGTCCTTGCATCGTTTTTGGCATGCTTTTGCTTTAGAGAAGGAACATAAACAGTCTGCCATCAAAGTCAAGTTTCTTTCTGGGAACCATGATATAGGTTACACAGGTTTCCACTCACTTTACCAGAAGGTAATTTACCATACTAATTACCATTGCAAGTTGATTTTGAAACATGTGTTTACTAGTGGTCAATCTCAAGTGCATCACTCTTAGCATGTTATTATAATTACCATTTTTAAAGACTAGCTCTTTATTTACTTTATTGCCTTTTTTATTTAGTTTTACAAATCATAACATATTTCTTGTCAATTATTCTCTAATTTTTGGAGATTACGTTTCAATATTTGGCATTGATGATAGTGCTTTAGGAAGATCCTTTATGTATATGATGAAGCAACATAATTATGTCAACATGAAAGAGCCACCATCTCATGGACATTTAATATATGAGAAAAATTACTTAATGGTGGCTCAAGGTTTATTCAAGATTTCAAAAGTATCACAATGGTGCCCCAAGGTTTACTACGTTAGACATATATAAGCTTCCATGAGCATCTCATCCATCAAATGACGCCAAGTGATTGCATGAGTTATTTTCTGTGACAACAATACTCTTCTTTTATCCTCCCTTCCATCAATATTAAATGGTGCTTAGGATTCATGTGAAAAACAATGTCTATCACTAACCACAATAAACCTATTACTAACAATAAAAACCTTGAGGCACCATTATTATATTTTTGAAACCTTGGACTCCAAAATGGTATTTTACTTAAATCTTGGGTTACAATTATTACACTTTTAATTTTTTGGATATCAAAATGGTATTTCACTCAAATCTTGGGACACCATTAAGAATTTCCTAAATAAATAACGGTATAACAATCATTCAAGTGTAATATTTAATAGGGTTAGGGATTCAAATGATTATGTAAACACTAGGCATCATTATCATACATTTGAAGTCTTAGATACTAAAATAGTATTCCACTCAAATCTTGGGACACCATCAAGTAATTTTTCCTAATATACGTGTCTATACGTGTCTATGTGTAGGAGATGGGTCACTATAATATCGTACATTGAGCTATATGTGGAGCAATTTACTTTGTAATAATCAGTCCTAGCACTACAAATTAGTTTTTGTCAAAGCAAATCAAATCAACCCAATTTGGCTGTTGCTAGCAACCTAAATTTGTAATTTTTCATTAGAGTTTGACCTTATAGATTGCATTATCATGTTATAGTATATGTTAGAGTAAATGTATCCTTATATAGATCCTTATATTATCTATTTATTTGGTTCCTTATAGGTTAAGTATGTATTCTCCTATACATAAAAGATTGTAATCCTTTGTTAGGACATATAATACATAATTCTCTTTCTTTTTAACATGGTATCAAGCGCCTAGGTTAGAGAAGAGAGAAAACCCTCAGCTGCTGCCGCCCACCTCTTCCAGCCCACTGTCGGCGCTTCACAGCCTAGTCGTCGCCATTTGCGCCCCCAGCGGCCAGTGTCTGCACCTCCAGCCGCGCCATCTGTGCCTCCCTCCCTCTTGCTGACCTCTCCAGGAGCAACCGGCAACTCCTGTTGTCTTTTCGGCAGTAGATCTCACTGGATCTACTCTTCTCGCCTTCTCTCCACCTTCTCCCTATGTGGTTAGGAGCCAGTTAGTGGTCTAGTTGCCCATGTTTAGATCTTGCTAGACAGTCTACTAGTGCTTCTGTTTCCTGCTGAAATCATCAATTTTTTGCTATCATCTACTGCCTGTTCAAACCTCGTCTGTGCTGCCATAGCCTCCTCTTTGTTCTCTAATACTCCAGACTTGCGGTTATGTAATCTTGACGACACATCCATCAGGTTAAATGGACAAAACTACCTCTTATGGGCTAAATTTCTTCAAGTTTTCCTTGAAGCTCATAGAAAGATACATCACTACAGATCCCCCTGCTATTAAATAGCTAGCCTATGAGGAGTGGTTTGTAAGCGATTGTGCTGTGATTTTCTGGCTGATTAATAGCATGGAAGAAGAAATGGCTCGAGGTGTGATGATGTTGACTCCAACAAAGAGAATATAGGACCCTTTGAAGCAAACTTATGGACATGAAAAAAATGTGCCCAGAATTGCAGAACTCTATGAACAACCATTCACCATACAACAGGGTTACCAGTCTATTCAAGAGATATATGCTTCTATTCAGATGTTATTGGATTAGTTGAAGATGTATCAACATTACCAAGATGAGAGAGTACTGTAAAGAACTAGTTGTGGCTCATTTTATGTCTGCCTTAAAACCCAACCTTGCAACATAGATTCGTGGTTCGTTACTTGATGGTGAGATGATTCCTTCCTTGGAGTTTGCTTTTCCTTAAGTTTTGAGTATTTCCACTTGTGCACCTTCCTCTCATCCTGATTAGTCTGCCTTGGTGAGTTATAGTTGCAGCCGTGGGCGTACTTCAAGGAGAGATTGTGGATCTCGCCAAGAAGTGTGACTATTGTAGATGCACCAATCACATGTTATAGAAGTGCTGTGAGAAATTTAGGAGACCCGAGTGGGCTCAGCAAGTTTCAACAGATGATTCTTCTAGTGCTCCCATTACCACAAACATGATGTCAATTTCCAAGGCAGAGTATGCACATCTCCTTTCGTGTTAGGGTACTCTACCTCCGTCAACTACTGCTACTGCTACTGCCTCCTAGGCTACTACTTAAGATATTGTGCCTTTTTAGTTTCAAAAGCCAATTCTTGGATAATAGACTTAGGTGCATCTAGCCATATGATAGGTATCTATGACCTTTTTACCACTTTTTTGTCTACATCAGCTTTTGTGTCTGTTAAGATGGTTGATGGCAACCTTTGCCTGGTTAGGGGTGAGGGAGTGGTATAAGTCACTTCTAAACTCCCATTAGAATTTTTTTTTATATGCTTAAATTTCCTGTAAATCTTTTATCTGTTAGTGTTATTACCAAAACTTTACATTGTTCAGTGACATTCTACCCATACCATTGTACCTCTAGAAATTGGATTGGTTTGGGCCTTGACTGTAGTGATGGTCTTTTCATTCTAGTCCGAGATGAAGATCCTTAAGCTTTATTGTCTACTGTTGATGCGTCAACGTCATCCCTTCTGTGGCATTACCGGTTGGGTCATCTTTCTCTGAAGAATCTTCAACAAGCTGTTGTTTGAGGTCCTAGATGTATGTCGTTTATGCCTGATCGTTGTTGTTATTTGGTATTTATCGATGACTTCTCTAGAGTTTGCTGGGTTTATCTGCTCAAGGACAGGAAGCAAGTCCTTGGGAAAGGCAAATTTTCTGTTCTTTATTGAAATAAAAACCTAATTTTCTGTTGTCACTCATATTTTTCGCATACATAATGCACTAGCATTTGTTCAATCTGCTGTTACTTCTTTTTTGTGCCTCCTTGGGAATGATTCATTAGACTTTTTATCCACACATTTCTCAGTAGAATGGTGTAGCAAAAAGGAAACACATTTATCTTCTTTATGTTACTCGTACTTTAATTATTCAAATGAATATTCCAAAGTTTTTTTGGTCTTATGCTGTTCTGACTGCTGCTTTTCTTATTAATTGAATGTTGTCTGTTGCTCTGTTGCTCTGTTTGGGGGAATTCCTCTGAAAAGGCTTTCTCTGAACCATTAGTTGTTCCACCTTCCTCCTAGGATGTTTGGCTATATATGTTTTGTTTATGATCATTCTCCTTGACAAACTTGCACCTTGATCCATCAAAAGTGTCTTTGTGGATTATTTAAGGATTCAAAAAGGGTATTGTAGTTACAATCTTGTTACTAAGTGTCTCTTCACGTCAATTGATATTACCTTTTTAAAGACCACTCCTTATTTTGGTGTCTCTTCCTCTCCTTCAAGAGAGACACTGCCTGTTCCTCTTAGTGTTCCGGTTAAGTAGCCTGATTCTATGACTCCTCTTAATATTGGTGTTCTTGGTCCTCCCACTTGTCCTTTGTAGGTTTACAATCAGCACCATCAAACTCCATCACCACCTTAACAGCAAACAGATCCTCTTTTCATATTTGTAGGTCCAGGCCTCACCGATATTGACCTTCTTGTTGCCTTGTGACCAAAGAATCAAATGTCGATCCGTGTCGGCGATATTTCGCCGACATGTATCGGTTCATGAAAATAGGGAAACGAAATACATAGGTATGTCGGGACATACCTGATTTCCGTGGATATTTCGACGCATATCGACTGTATCGGTGGGTGTCAGTGAGTGTCGGTGGATGTTTGGCTTTTTTACACACTACATAGCTCGACACAGTCACACAGGTGACATACCTTCCCCACAAGCCGACACAGACGACGCACCTTCCCCACAACCCATGATCCTCTGCTCTGCCTTTAAAACGAACGGATTTCCTTCGTTACCTCATCACCTGCGCTTTCTCCTTTCCTTTGTTACATCATCAGTGTACCATCTTCCCTTGTACGCCATCTACCCTTGCGTCGACCACTCATCTCCGCCAACGACCCGTCATCTGCCATCCAGCCATCTACGTCGTCCAGCCATCTCCTGCCGCAGGAGTCCTCCAGCATCGTCCATCGTCTGCCAGTCTAGCGTCTTCCACCAGTCCGCCGTCATCGTTTGCTCCGATCGCCATCGTCGTCATCGTCGTCCACCAGTCCAGTGTCGTCCTTCTCCGGTTTTCACGTTCACCCTTCGTCGTCGTTTGCTTCGATCTCCAACCAGGTTCGTCGTCCCTTCGTCACCTCCTTTCCTGCAACACGTCTTCGAGTAGGAAACACGACTCAGTTGATGATAAATCAAATCGTCAACTTTAGTATTAGTATTAGTAGACATTTATTAAGCATTTTTATGTATTATTTATACTTTGGGATATTTCTATTAGGTCTATCTATTGTATTTTCATGTGATATATATTGAGGAAGTTGATCTAAGTAGTCTAAGATGTAGATTATTACTTACTTTAGCTTATTCAAGAGTTTCAAATTAAAATTCAAAGTTTTTTTACCATTTCCATAGACTTTCGTAAATTTACCGCGTTTCCACCGATATTTCCACCGATGCCCGACACATTTCCTATTTTTGTCGGACCGAAGTTTGACACGAAACCGACGTTTGATTCTATGCTTGTGACGGGGTAAATTTTTTATCACTATTTACACTCACAACTTCATCATTTTGCCCTTTCCATTTCATATAAGTAGGAACTTTCTTGAAGTTATGCAGGTTCCTCAGCAAAGGGCCATCTGATGCTACAATGGTTGATTGTAGATGGATTTTTACCATCAATTACAAGATCAATGGTGCTATTAATAGATACAAAGCATGCTTAGTTGCCAAAGATTTTACTCAAATATATGGTGTCAACTATGAGGCAACCTTTTCTCCTGTGGCTCGAATGAATTCTATCATAGTGTTGTTGTTTGTATGCATCAATCTCGGTTGGGAGTTCCATCAATTGATGTAAAAAATGTTTTCCTATACGGTGATATGACAGAACAGGTACTTATGGAACAACCTTTGGAGTTATTATTTAGGAGGTATCAATTAAAGAAAGCAATATATGTCCTCAAACAAAGTTTTAAAGCTTGATTTATGAAATTCAGCAGTATCTTGACCAAAGTAGGGTTCAAAAAATGTGTTGTAGATCATTCAATGTTTATTAGATAGAGCACCAGTGGCAGTGTGATCCTTGCAATTTATGTGATTGATATATTGTGACAGGCAATGTGATCCTTGCAATTTATTTGGTTGATATTGTTATGACAAGTAGTGACTAGACAGGTATCTCAGAGACTAAAGAATATTAAAAATATGAGGAAATCCAAGTACTTTCTTGAGATTGAGTTTGCATATGGCACACATAGGATTCTGCTGTTTCAGACGAAGTATGCCGTGAATCTTTTTAAGGAGACAGGACTTATTGGATGCAAACCTGAAAAAATCCCAATTGATTCAGCTTTAGACTTTTGGGATGAATCAACGAAAGTCTTTAAGGATGTTGGACAATATAGGCAGTTGATAGGGAAACTTATTTACTTGACCATTACTTGTCTTGATATCACTTATACCGTGAGTCTTTTAAGTCGACTCATGCATGAGCAATGGATTGTTCACTAGAAAGGGGTCTTATGAGGCTTATGTTGAAGGCACACCTAGAAGCGTTTGATATACCAAAAGCATGGACACTTGAATGTGGTTGCTTATTCATATTCTAATATGGTTATGTTGATAACAAATATGATAGAAAGTCAATATCTAGATTCTACACCTATATAGGAGGAAACTTAGTCACTTGGAGAAGTAAAATGTGCTGTCAAAATCAAGTGCATAAGTCAATACAAGTCTATGACACACACAATTTGTAAAATGATGTAGGTTAAGTCCTTTCTGATAAAGTTGAATTTTCTTGTGAAGTTTTCAATGGAAATGTGCTGCAATAATCAAACAACAATCTTCATAGTAAATAGTCTAACTTTTCATGAAAGAACCAAACATACAGAAGTTGATTGTCGCTATACGAGAGAAGTAGTAATGAACGGACTCATCTCCATTCCTTATACATGTTCATCTAAACAATTGGCAGATATCTTTACCAAGGATTATCATTCAATATATTTGAAAAACTTTGTAACAAGTTATACATGATTAATATATATATTCCAACTTGAAGAGAAGTGTTAGAGTAAATGGATCTTTTTATGGATTCTTGTGTTATTCATTTATTGTATTCCTTATAGATTAAGTATATGCTCTTCTGTATGTAGGAGATTGTGATCTTTTGTTAAGGCATATAATACACAATTCTCTTTCTTGCTTACAATATACATGTCGCTAAACTTTCCTGCTAATCTAATTATCATAACCCTTTCAACTGAAGGTCCCAAATTTTGATAAGCTTTAAGTAAATTTCAGCCATAAAATTTTGGAAAAGAACTCCAAAAATTATGAAATTAGGGTATGATACTATGATGTAGAACATGAAGTGGATTAACTAGTGGTGTAATTTTTTGTAATATCCAAAAAAAAAGAAAAGGGATTGCTACAGCCTCATGTTTTCCATACAAAATATGTATGGCGAAGATGAATTTAGTGGTTCTTCCATGAGAAGTACAAATGAGTTGGTTTTGTTTCATCTAGCTGGCAAGCATGTTTTGCATGTATAGTTACTAATAGATCAAGCAATCTCCAGTCTTTTCAGCTTCCATTGTAAGTGTGCTTGTCACTGTTGCTTTGTTTAGAGGCCAGTGGAGCCAACAAGGTAGAAAAGCAGAAAAACAAACAAACAAAAACCCAAGAAGAAAATGGTTCTACAGAAGGAACATGAAATAAAAGACCAATAGGACACAAAGATAACCTGAACTCTCGGAGGGCCAAAGGCCAACAAATCCTCCAACCAAGCTGCAATCTCATCCAATGCAAAAGCACAATTGACGGACCACTCCACTGAATGGAAAACTCGTTTCTTCCACTTTTGCACATCCAATCGCTTTCCATGGAAAACCCTCCTATTTTGCTCAAGCTGAAGTTCAAATTGCAAAGGGTAACAGATCCCACGCAATTTCTTTTCTAGCATCATACCTCTTCTAATCCCCCAACAAAAGTTCCAATATCACATTGGCTTCCTGCATCCAGTCCCACCAAATTCAGCCACCATTATCCAATATAGGGACAACCAAAGAAATTGTGTCGCCAATCTTCTTCAAATGACAAGCAAAAGGCACAATTGTTCTGAATAAGCTTGAACAGCCAATCCACCTTCCACCACCACCAAAAACCTGAAAGGGTGATTTAACAGAGAATAAACTATCCTGAACCCACAACCATTTTTGAGAATTCACATTGCAATGCAGTAGTAAGTACTCGTTGGAATGCAGAAGAGAAAGTAAAACAATCATGTCATTGAGTTCAACATCATGGAGTTCCCTTCAAAATCTTACATCCCACACAATCTCTACCTCTAAAAACTCTTAGCACTCGGTAATTCTCTCATTAGAGTTTGCCACATAGCACAAGCTGAAGATGGAAAAGTGAGCTTTCATGCAGTTGGCCCAGTACTGCTGTCCTCCCAAAACCTGACCCATCACAACTCTATCCTGCAATAATGCATCATGGCCCTCTCGATGCTTTCAAGTCTTTTAGCCGCAATAATAAATAGGAAGTTTGCAAGGACCACACAGATCAGATAAGCTTGCCACCCATGCATAAGATCTTCCCATCCCATCCAGTCAGCTGGCACTCAAATCTGTCAACAACTAGACCCAATCGCTGACCGTCTGAGAGCCACCAGACAAAGGTTGCCCCAGATACTTGAACAGGAATGAATCAACCTTGCAATATTGGAACTCTCCTCATTTTCCACGAATTGATATACACCCACTAAAGAACCTGTTAGCATGTGGAAATTCACCTTTAGACTACTGTTCATGCCAAATAACCCTGGAATAAAAGTCATTTGAATAACATGTTGATGCTCTGCTCCACGAAAACATATAGGGTGATGACAATGGCAATGAGACATTAGTGGTGGGGGGACAAAAAATAATAATGGCTGTAATGTTGACACTAATGACAACAAAAATGTTGTCATTAACCACAATGATGTGTTATTAATGTTGTCAATGACCACGATGATGTGTGATTGGTGGCTATGTTGACAACAACAGTGGTAGAGCATTATGCATGAGACATAAACATGCATAATAGTTCCTAACGGAATTAAAGAGGAATTATAATGTCAAAAGGGATTGAGCTGGTTTGGACGAATAAAACTGATAGTAGGATTTCACGGGAATAGAAGTGAATAAGACGAATTGTTTAATGTTATATAGGTATAGATGTAGATGTATGATTAGGTTCTATATTTTGTCTTCTCGGAGTTCAATATCCTTTTGACCTTCTCTTGTTGAATGTAACTATCACATGCTATTGTTTAGAATTAGACATGTAACAAGTTCTTGTATATGGTGAGTTTGTCAAGTGGACAATAGATTGGTTGTTGTCACTGCTATGTACAACGCAGGACATGTCTTACCGGTTTTGTAGAACCTTTTTCAGAGAGTAAATCTGGCTTAGTATGAAGGGTGAACTTTTGTGAAACAGTGAGGTTGCTCCATTGTGAGTTGTAACCTGGAGGAGTTCTATATCTCAACTCACAAAGTAGCTCTCTGCACTGAGGGTAAAGCTGTGCTGTGTGCACATATGGATTGGACCCTCCCTAGTTCACCCCCACCTTGGTGGGAGCCTTGTGTAGTGCCTTGGACATTATGGAAACCCCTTTACTTTATCACTGCTGCAATGAATTCTACATTCAACGCAAACAACAGCTTCAATTAGATCTCTAGTATTGTAATCTCATATGTATCATGTATCAGATTTGTGACTACAGTTAAGGTTCATTAATATCCCAAAAGATTGATCTTGCAGATTTGAAAAGAAAAGTGTGATTAGACTGTTAATCTGAAAAGACGACGTGGGTTTATTTGGGTTTCTTTACATGCATACTCTTCATGCAATCCATTTTTCCTTGGATAGTTGGATACCTGTTACCATAATGTTCTTTTAGTAGGAATGTCTACTGTTCTTTTTGAAGTCACTATTTTTGTATTGAAGTATCTTATGTTTATAACAACTGTTATTTTTTTTTGGACTTTGGGCTCTTACATGCAGGACAGAAACTTTATGCTGTGCCAATGCATACATTCTTAATTTCTTTGATTTGTATTGTAAAGCTATTTCAATTAGATTAGGCTTTGTATTGATTGCCTGAACATTAAGATGTTAGTGCCTCAAATATCTGTATTAATTTGTTTGATGGGATGCCTTGTATCTTACAGGTAATCAGCCGCTATGAAGAAGAGTTTGGAATGAGAAATTATCGCTTCAATGTTCGGAAAGTGGAGTTTATTGTGGTTGATGCTCAAACACTGGATGGTACTTGGCCATTCTCCCCTACATACTTTTAATGTTGAGGAGTTTACTATGGTTGATGCCCAAGCACTGGATGTTGATAGTAATCTTTTGCTATTATATCGACATCTTCTTTGCTAACAAACTGTAAAAGCTTCTCTAGCGAAGTCTAATTTCTTGCATATTAGGAGCACTGCTTTCTTGCTTGGTATAAAGTGGAACAGCTTAAAATACTACGTGATGCTTGCATAATCTGTGTCATTGTCTCATTGATAGAGCTTCAAGACTAGCATGACTGATGATCCATGTACTCCATTCTTTACTGACTATTATGCTGCTGCTTATGTGAATGAAAAATTGCCCATCAGTATGAGTTACCTCCTTCCATGCTAATCTTATTCTATGTAAACAAATTTTCATCTATGCAACTTGTTTTTAAGAGAGGGGGTTGGGACACTTGCATCTTTTTTGAGTTATGACTAATTTTAGGGGCCTTGCTGGTCCTTATCATGCATCCTGGATAAATTATTTAGTACTGTTTTAGTGAGATAGTTTTGTACTGCCTTCCCTTCTCTGACCCCCATTTTGATGGAAAGAATTTTCTGTGAATGGGAAAACTTGTTGGATGGTGAATATTTGAGATGATATCAAAATCAACTGGTATAGTTTATAGCATCATTCCATCATTTTGAAAATATTGAAACCACATACTCCCTCAACAGTTTTGAAGGGAGAAACAGGATGGTATAACGTGGATCATAGAAATATGTGGTTCTCTGATTTCATGTAGATGGACTTACAAGATAAACAGGTACAGCAACACAGGAGATAATCCAATATAAATGAATGGCAAGTTAATATAACAATGCAAAAGTCCTTTAGTGGAATGGTCTCTTTATGACCTTCAGGATATGCATTTGCCATAATTTTGAGCTAGATGAGTTGGATGGTGCTTTATATCTTTGCTCATGTTAGAGAGTACGTGATGTTTATTGAATGAGATTAGCACTGTAGACAATTTTGGTATTTGAAGATTTGAGGAAATTAATGCTAAAAGAACAACCTCTAGGAAATGAATGTACTAGAACTTTGGAATTTAAAAACTTAACAGTGCTTTTCATGCCTCTCTAATGGTACAACTGTATAGTTATTGATCCATTCAAGTATATTTAATTTCAGTTTCAGGTTTTAACACACTTGAACATTTGGTTGATTATAGAAACAGATGGATGTAGTTTAAAGACAAGTTCCCCTTTATATCTTGTAAGCATTCTAAGTTATCTTTATTGGTTTGAGTAAACTATACATGCTAGTTAAGGATAATAATTCTAAAGATTCTTCAAAGAAAAAGGAATATCACAAGAGATTAGGTTTAGTTTGGGGGTGCTTGAGGTTAGCACGTTGCAACATGTATGCAGTAGATGATAATTTTGGGACATTTTATCTGTAGAAAGACGATAAGGGAGAAAAAGATAATCTATTTCACTAATTGTGAAGTTACATATTTATATAGGAGTATTAGATATCTTAAACTAGGTGGATATCTAATAACTCAATAATCCACTACACTTAATACATAATATGTTAACTTTAATACTCCCATTCAAGTTGGAGTATACATATTAATCATACTCAGTTTGGTACATAACAACTCAAAAACTCCAACACTCAATTCCTTTGCGAAAATGTCAGTCAAGTGCTCTGATGATTGAGTGTAAGACGTAGAAATGACTCCTTTCATCACTATATCTCGCACATAATGACAGTCAACCTCTATGTACTTTGTGCGCTCATGAAACGTGAGATTGTTGACAATGAAAATAGTTACTTGATTATCACATTGCATCGGTATCGGTAGCTCAACGATAAAGTCAAGCTCCAACAAGAGAGCTCTGATCTATTTCATCTCAAAAGTTGTTTGATTTATGGATTTATATTTTACTTCAACACTAGGTCAAGACACAACATTCTGCTTTTTGTTGCGTTAGGTGACGAGATTTCCTCCTACATATATACAGAAATCAGATGTGAACTTCCTATTTTCTCGATCTCCTATATATCCTGTATACTATGACATCCATATGATTAATTTTCCTGTAGACAAATTCTTTACTGGGAGTATTTTTAACATAGGAAACAACACATAGGGTTCCACTCCAGTGTATTTTTCTAGGCTCATGCATGTACTAACTCAGCAAGCTAACTACATACGAAATGTCTTACCGTGTCATTATCAAATATATAAGCTTTCCAATCAATTTTCTGTACTGACTAGGGCCTTCTAATAGCTCTAAATTGGTGTCCTAGAAGGATAGTAGTTGTTCAATTGGAATACTCTTTGCTTTGCACCCCAAAAGACCTATTTCCTAGAGGATATTAAGAGCATACTTTCTCTGAGACAGTGTCATTTTTTCATTTGCATAAGCAAACTCTATGTCTAGAAAATATCTTGGTTTTCTTATATCTTTAGTGACAAAATGTGTCGTAAGGTGTTCTTTTATCTCTTCAATGTCCTCTTTATCATTATCAATCACTAGTATATCATCAACATAGACTACAAGAAGCACACATCCACTACTAGTCTTCTTGTAGAATACAGAGTGATCAACAACACATCCCTAGAAACCCCCAATCGTCATCACTTTACTGAATTTTTCAAACCAGGCCTTGGAACTCTGTTTAAGACCATAAATCGCCTTTTTGAGCCTGTATACTCTATCTTTTCTTGAGCAACATATCCTGGAGGTTGCTCCATAAGTACAGAATTTGTCAGATCACCGTATAAGAAGGCATTCTTGACATCTAATTGGCACAGTGTCTAAGAATTATTGATGGCAATGAACAAGATGACTGATAGAGTTGAGGCGGGTAACAAATGAAAATGTCTTTGCATAATCAATACCATATGACTGAATAAATCCACGAACAACCAGTCTGACTTTATATTTGTCTATAGTGCTGTCAGTCTTGTACTTTACAGTGTAGACTCATTGACAAGTAACTACATTAGCTCCAACAGGACCGGTCACCAATTTCCAAGTGTTACGGGTTATTAATGTAGTTATCTCCTCATCTATTGTTGTTTTCCATTGAAGAAGTAAGAATGCTTCCTGATGATTCTTGGAAACAGATTCAGAAGAGAGAGACAAGGCAAAACTATGGAAACGAGGATGAAGGGAGTTATAGGAAATAAAATTGGATATTAGATGAGTAATGGAAGAACGAATACTTTTTCGAATGACTATTGATAGGTCAAAATCACTAGAAGGTGGATTTACATTTGCAGAGGAGGTCGATTTTGTTGTGAGAGGCACTGGTGTCTGTCGACGACATTGATATACCTGCAAAGAACAAAAGGTCTCTGTACAAACAGTAGGGATGTCCTGGTGACCTGCAACAGAGGATTCAACAATAAAAGGAAGAGAAATCGACTCAATGGTAGGTGCATAATCATCAGAATAACTCATGGACTCAAAAAAAGTAACATCAGTAAACACAAAATATCATCTCGACAAAAGATGAAAGTATCGATAATTCCACTGAAGTCTGGAATAATCTATAAAAGTACACTTGATAAACTGAAGAGACAATTTCTCAAATCCAAGGGAGAGATCTTGGACAAAGGCAACACACCTAAACACATGAGGGGTTAAAGGAAATAAGGTGGTATCTAACCGAAGGAGTCGAAGAGGTATTTCACTGTCCAGAGGAGTAGAGAGCATCCTATTAATAAGATATGTGACAATAAGAATAGCATCAGACTAAAGATCTTTGGAAATTTTCATGTGAAGCATAATGGTGCGAGTGACATCAGGTATATGCTTGTGTTTGCGTTCAGCTATTTCATTTTATTGAAAGGTCTGAGGAAAAAACGTGCAGTGAAAATCTTAAAACATGCAGTGAAAAAGAAAAAAGGTGATATAATAAAGTAATTATTTAGTAATAGTACTAATAAAAATGAGACTAACAGAAAAATCAGGTACATAAAGGACTCTTTCAAGAGAAAGTTGAGAAAAGGTCTACACAATCCCTTCTCTAGTAACAGGGCAAGACCAACCATCAACGATGGTCATAGATCGAATATCAAAAAGTTGAGTCAGACGTGTAAATAAGATTTTTGTACCTGATATGTGAGAGGAGGTATCAAAATCAATGATCCAGAAAGGATCCCTGGAGGCCAGGAGAGTGCTAGTACCTGTGGAAGGAGAATGAGAGACAGTGGCGGTGAAGTCAATGACTTTAGCTATAGAAATTGGTCATAGTTAACTTGAAAGATGGTAATTGTCTACTCTTCACTAGTAGAAGTAGATCGTGTAGCTTCAGTAGTAATATGTGCTATGAAAAGTCGACCAATCACATCTCGACATCTGTCGATTTAATGATCTGTCTGGTCACAATGAATGCAAGGAGGACGTTTTCCAATGTTTGTATGCTCATGGCCACCCTTACCTAAGTCACCACGCGTAACTACCACAGCTGACTAATTAGGCACTAAAGAAGGCATAGCTGTGGAAATACGCAAGACTCTGGCAAAGGTAGACTGTAGATCAGACACATTGTTAGTTTCGAGAATTTGTCCCCTGATATGAGAACTAAGATCAGAAGTCAAACTAAAGAGGTAGATTGCTACAGCTAGTTCTTCACGATACTGTCTCATTTGGGTGATATCAGCAGTCAAGGGTTGGTAGACTTCAAGTTTGTCAAACAGAGCTCACAGTAGTATAAAATGTTCCTGAACAGACCGATCGCCCCGTCGTAGAGTAAACAACAGCTCATAAACCTTGAAGGTTCTGAATATGTTCTTCTCGTGACCATGCGTGAGACACAATGTATCTTAGATCTTTTTTGTCGGTCGCAATATCATAACACCTCTTACAACCATAGGCTCCATGCTATTTATCAACCAAAAAACAATAACTACATCATTAGCAAATCAGTAATCATAAGTAGCATCTTTACTATCAGGAGTAGGTTTGGTGAAATGACCAATCTTGCTATATGCTGCAATAAATGTCTCAAAACTCTATGTCTAAAAGAGATAATTCTTGCCATTATGTTTTTTAGAGGTTCCACTGAGTTTTTTTTACCAAGGATTCACTGGTAGCCATGATAAACAGTAGGGTAGATGGTCTGATTTCACTATATTGCCATAGGAAAAGGCACTGATTTGGTGTAGACAAGGCTAAAAAATTCACAACCAACTTCCGGAGACACCAACACAGTTCAAAGGCACGAACACGTGTGGATATCACGTACCCACACACACATGACGATGAAATGACACGAGGAGGCCTAACACATGGCCTGAGATGCCGACTGGTGACAAAACCGGGGCTGGATTGCCCTATCGGCGTCTTGGGGGTGCCAGAACCCCCTGCAGGCGCTAGAGGAGGGGACAGAGAGGCCTGGGGAGGGCCTGGACGGTGGCTGGCTTCTTTCTTGCGGATGCAGACTGGCAGAAAATGGCCTGGAGTGGTCGGTGGCGAGCCTGGAGGGGAGAATCGGCGACTCCGGCGACGGAAGGAGGTGGTCTGACAACTGGAGGTGGTTGACAAGTGGTGGTGGTGAAGGAAAAGTATCCTTAGGATTTTCTCTTGGCTTTGATACAATGTAGAAAGAAGATAAGGGAGAAAAAGATAATCTATTTCACTAATTGTGGAGTTATATATTTATATATTTATATGGAAGTATTAGATGTCCTAAACTCGATGGATATCCAATAATCCAATAACCCACCACATCTAATACATAATGCTAATTCTAACACTATCGATGATAAAATATTGTTATTTTGCACGCAATCTCTCATTATGATGTTTTTTTTCTTTACATTTCTCTCTTTTTTTGGGATTGTCGTTTAGTTTGCTGTATATTGTTGGTCAAAGAATACAAACCTCATGTCAAATGGTAGCATGTTGTAATGATATCTCTACCTAATATTCTGGAGTATCTAATTGAAATGAAAATTCTTCTTTCTTATGAGCTCCTTTATGTGTTATGACAGTGAATAAACCGACTGAAGGCAAATGTTTATCAACTGTGCAGGATCAATTCAAGGAAATCTAACATCAATGTCTTGGGAATTTATCAAAAATATTTCAAAAGGTGACATGACACTAAAAAAATGTTGATTTTAATGTTTCGATTTTGGATATTTTGTGCACTTTCAAGTAAGCAGCTAATTTAATTTTTTCCCTTTTCTTTCCATAAGCTACATCTAATACAAGGGTCCTGTTGACACATATTCCTCTATATCGACATGATGAAACTCCTTGCGGTCCACATCGTTCCTCCCCCATTATAAATCAAGTATAATTCTTCATGGTCTTTTCCTTATAAACAGTGACTAATACTGTTTGATGATAGTTACATATTTTAAGTATTTATTTTCTGTTATATTTTTCACCTTTCAGAGAGTTTCTTATGCTGGCATTGATCGAGGGATCAGGTTAGTTGTGTTAAATAATGTTGTTTGTGTTAGCCAATGTCATTGGGAATCTAGCTGTGTTAAATAAGTGCATGAGATGCCTATCTAGGAACACAAAGCGTATTCCACAATAGGTATCATTCTTATCCAAGATAAGTTTGAGCAAGAGGTTGATATTCTTTCAGAAAATTGTCTCACAAATCAAACCTGACAACAGTATCATCATAAGAAAATGGTTGCTTTTAAGTATATCCAGTCACCATCTTGTTCGTTCCATAAATGCTGTTAATTCTGTTGTGTTACTGATTATGCACAGTTTATCATGTCAATTGGTAGGAATACCTAGAGTTTTGCTCAATATGTTCTTGTCAGCAGAATTCATACTTTTCTTGAAATAGTTGCTACTTACCAGATTATTAGATGGTATGCCTATTAACAGACTGTCCTAAAACATGAAATGCTGGGGATTCCAGAATTTTGTCAATGTTTATTCTAGCTTAGCATTTGAAACGGATGGTGATTATGAGGTGATTTTCAATTATCTTCATGTTGTCCGAGATTGTTGACTTCCCAGAATCTCACTGGATTTTGAGAACCCACCCTCCCCTCAAAGCTATATGCATTGTTAGGCACAGAGGATGGCATTTGTCAAGATTGTTGACTTCCACTTCAGTTTTTTTTTTCACTTCAGCTTAGACATCCTTTTATCCTCAGAATCTGGCATCTTGGCACTGAATGGTTTGAAACTCTGCCAAGTGTTTGCTAGTAATTACCTTATGTGTGCATTCTCTCAAAGTTATTTTTTAGCAAAACCTCTGTGTGTGTTTTGGATGATGAAATTACTGTTAATCAATTTTATGTTTACAAATTTGCAGATACTTTTTCAAGCTTAGTGATGCAGATTTTATATTTTGATGATTGTTGTCTCCTTCCTTTCTTGTAGCTATCAGAATTACCTGAGTGAGGAAACATCTAGAAGCCTGCTGGAGTTGATCAAACCTGTATGCCTTCTTTTCTATTGTCTTAGTGTCTTCTTCTTGCAAATGCCGTAAATTTTAACACATTTGAAATCTGAAAGAAGGAATAGATGAATACTTTATTGTGACATCTTTGCTGTAGAAAAACAGTGATGTTTACCATTTATCACAGGTACTTGTCCTCTCTGGCCATGATCATGATCAATGTACTGTTACCCATTCAACTTCTCATGGACCAGTGATAGAGGTAATGATATCAGGTTTTACTGATGCCTTCTTTTACTGTTTGCATCTAATTATGCAATTTGTGCAGCATACTCTAGGGACCATAAGTTGGCAGCAGGGAAACTTGTATCCATCATTCATGCTGCTGTCTGTGGCTGCTCCTGCATCTTCAAACTCAACCAATCAGGAATACAAAGTATCTACTCAATTATGTTTTCTTCCAATGCAAACACACATTTACATATGGTAAAGTGCCTAGTGATTTTTCTACCTGGACTTGGAAAATTGTTTCCCTAGTTCTTAAGTAGGTCTGCATCGATATTGCCAGGTACCTCGTTCTTTTTGTAGTTACTCTTCTTCTAGTTACATTTTGGCCGACAAGTGGATTTGGCTGTTGGGATCGTTGCGAACGCTTCTTCAGTTATATAAAAGAAGCAATAGCCAGCAGGAAAGAGAAGGATGAAGACGAAAGTTGTGAGTACGAGGAGATTTGGGATGCAGAGGGGTCGATGCATCTTGTCAAGAAAGCCACAAAAGTTATCCCTCATGCATCATCAAGTGATATAGGATTGACAGGAAGGTTTGTGTACATCTGTGTTGTGTGCTTTTTTCTTCTTAGCTTCATTGCTTTGCATGGATTTCTTGCATTGGTTCATGTACTATAGGGTAATGCTTTGTGGTGATAGAAATTGTCAATGTGGATGCAACTCATTTTGCTGTTTGATGCTCTACAGAGACACTCAAATAACATTTAGTACTTAACTGATCCCTCCTCTCCCTCTTCTCTAACCTCAGAGGCACTATTACTGCAAGACCACAAGCAAGAAAATATATTGTGCAAGAGGCCGACCCTTCCATTACTCTAGAGATGAATGCAGATGATATCGCAAAAGGGTCACGGTTGGGTAAATCAATTGTAAGAAGAGTGATTCAACGGTTGATCCGAGTAATTCGATTGATCACCATCATCGCCACTGTGAACGCCCCCCTTTATATGATGATGCTGTTCAAGGACTGGATGGAGCGGTGATCTGCATGAGGTTGAGTTTTTTTCCTAACACTCGAACACTTTTTGGGAATCGTCAGTTGATGTTTCCAGTTACCTTTGGCCAGTGTTTTGTATGCGGTAGGCAATTGCTGTTTACAGTCTACCCCAGTCAGTGGCTTGTTTTTTTTTTGTTATTTCAAAGGCAAAAAAAACCCAGTAAGAACATTGTTATGACCAAATATTACAGAACCTCAGGTCTTAAAGTCCTCTTAAAATGTATCAAAATTAGAAACCAAATTAGAAGTACGGTTCAATAACTAACAGAAGAAATAATTTTTAAACATATAGGGCAATATCACGCCAGTGGCTTGTTGCAATTGTGAATTTTGGATTAAATACACTGACAGATGAGTGAAGCTTCTGCTTATTAACCCTCGTATGTTCAAATTCTTCTTCCTTTTTTTGTTCACTGTTAGCCATAGTCAAATTACTTGGATCTTTATAAGGGTTATTAGATAAATTATTGGTGGCACTTGGCCTCATTTGATCAGCCCCTACTCTAAACGAAAAGACTTCTAAAACAGTACCTATTCTCGCTTGAAATTTCTTCTGTAACTTCCAGTTGAAGTTTAAAATCATTGAACATCTCCAATGTTCAGCAGTTCTCTCTGTCATCTCAAAAACAACCACCTAGAAATGCTACTTATTTTCATTTTTGCGCCATCTAGGCTAGGAATCAATTACTTGTCAACGGGTTTTCGTATTTGATCTGTGTTTGATCCGATTTGTGGCCAATCCATTTTCATCCCTACCTGGATCATCAAGACATCAACTCATGCCTTGTTTAGTTTACAGGAATTGCAATTTCAACAGGAGATGGAAATCTTGGAGTTGAAATTCGTAAACCAAGAATTATAGTTTGGGTGTTTGTTTTAATTCTAAAATTTGAAATTCTAGTAATGTTTACAAGTATTTTGAACTCTTGGAATTTAGATTTGTTGTGTTGTGAAGTTACTTGTCCATTTTTTTATGAAAGATGAGTTACTCATCCATTATGGAGCAAATAACATGCTGAAGTGTATATTCTCTGCATTTTTAAAGGAAAACAGAGTTCCTCCAAATCCTCATTTCTTAAAGATAGAACCTTGAATCAAAACACCACCCCAATTCAAAAATTCTTCCACACAAAATCTGTGGCAGCCAGACAAATAGTGTTGGTGTTTGGCATCAAGCTCTCTTGCAACAGTTTTTTTTCAAATAGTAGTAAGTTCGATAGATTAAGCAGGCTTGATTATAAAATTGCCACCAAACAGTAAAGGTTTAGTTACAAAAAAGAGACTCTTTAAGAAAACAGCATGTCAATTGATCACATACAAGGATTTGTAGGGGAAATTTAGCCATCTGAAGCGTGCAAAAAGGAGATTTTCAGGTTTTAGTTTAGGTCTATTAGTCAAAAAATATGTCATCTTGTCTATAAGAAGATTTTCAGGTTTTAAGATGTGGCTTCCTCTACCATATCGTCTTCCACAAGGCCTCATTCCGCCACTGTTTCAAATCCTCCTATGTTAAAGGCTTCAAGCTTTGCTATAGCTTTGGCCTACATTGAATCTAAATTGTTTGAATGTTGAGATTCAAATCTGGCTTGTTGGCCTTGGGCATGGATAGAACATGCATTATTATCCCAAAAGGTTTGAATATCTTGAATGTTAATGGACAGGAGTGAGCTGCACCATTAAATGGAAGATGATCAATCCAAAAATTGGAAAAATAAATTATTTTATTGAAATATGTAGAGAGAGGTACTCTAATATTCTTGAAAACTATATCATTTCAGGTTACCAATAACCCAAAGAAATGCCAAAACTAAAGAATTTTAGGTTTTTGAATATAAATTGAATTTGCAAACTTGTTTTAAAGAGAAGATTTGACCTTAGTTGTCATTGGTAATCAACTGTGATGGCTAATTGATGAAATAATTTTGAACGAGTGCAATACATGTGCAGTTGAAAAAGAGATGTGAGGTAGATTTTGCATGAGATTCACAAAACACACATAAATTGAATCCAACCCATCCTCTTCTAAGGAGATTTTCCTGGGTAAGAATTCTATTTTTAATTACCAGTCAAACAAAATTTTTTATTTTAAGAGGTGTGTAAGCTTTCCAAATGAAGGAGTATAAAGAAAACCATAAACCACTGCCATTGAGTATATTATAGTAGCTTTTAACTGTAAATAGGCTATCATGATTCAAGGACTGCTGAATTAGGTCCTCATTTTGTGATAACTGAATTAATGATTACCAGGAGGTGATAGAAATTAGCAAGGGAGTAAATCCCTAGACAAATCCTTTCCTTCTGGATCATTTGGGCCTAGTAATAGGTCAAGTCTAGATTGTAACGTCTACATCCGCATGGGTTAGCAGAAGCCACGATAAAGACTGTGTAAGTGTGAACATCATGAATAAATAAAAGAGAATAATAATGTAGTAATATATTTATTACATTTCTGAACTTTGTCAATTACATGACTATTACATGACTTGAAAATACAAACAATGCTAAATTGAATTCTTCTAGGTCCCATGTATAATTAGTAGAGCCACTCTATGTACCATGCAAGACCTTAATAATGCTTCTCTAGGACTCCTAATTACCTACTGTAAACAATAACACGATGTGAGTTTAAGAAAAACCCAATATACATGTGGGATCCTAGTCTAACACTAATCTAAACAGATTTATGACAAAACTATAAATTCTATGTTCTCACTTTTATTTTCTTCCAGTCTTTTAGTAGATCTCTTGAACCACTCACCGCTGACATATCGCGGTCTTTCAGTTGACATACAACCTATCCTCACCCCTGTTATTATATTTTCTATTTCACACTTGGTTCGTTAGTGAGAACCTTATATATCAATCTGTGTCAGTCAATAAACATAAGATCTGAATCTTGTCATCTTATCATTACCACTAGATCCGTATAGGATCCAACACTAAACCTCATCAGGCCAATGCATCACTCCTTAAGATCAGTACTTCGAAGAGTCATATGCCAAGACTTTGTTCTTTCTCTCTCATATCTTATATTGAGAGACACTTGTATTTTTTATCTTTTCTATTTAAATAGACTAATCTTTAATTCTTTATAAATCCAAGGACTTGACTGCAACATCTATCTTAGTTGTATAATAACATAAGGTGTAAGGATTCTTATGTAATTTCCTCCCAAGTCTCAGTTCATAATGTAATAACAAAATCTTAGCTACATTGCAATTGACAATTACCTTAGAAATATTACAACTCTGTCTAAGACCTAAATGCAATATATAAGGTGTCTAAGACCTAGTTGCATAATATAACCGAAAAGCATGACATAAGACATTCAATATAAGGATTTTCTAAGAATTTACACAAATTCAATCAAAAATTACAAAATATCCAACCTCTAGAAATAAAATTAGAATATTGTATTGATTTGTTAATTTCTCCAACAACCACAGATCTTGCCTGTAACTCCAAATAATTTATACAAATATCATAAACTTTGCAAATACTTTATTCCATAATTTATTAGGGGCCTAAGTGAAATTTCTAATAAATTGTCAAAAAGATTATCACCTTAAACATTTCATATGAGGACACTCATGTGAATATGCAAAACTTAAATTAAAGAAACACAATTAATCCATTTTATCTCTTATGCCAAATCATGCATAATTACTATTCATTTATTTTTCCACAATCAACCAAAATAAAAGAATCACTATTCATCATCTTCTTCCATTGTATTGAAATAGCAAAAAAACACAACGACAAACCAAAACAAGAATGACGAATCCCAAACGAAAAAACTATAACCCACACACATATCTTTTTCGATAGTCGATCCCTCTCGTCGATGAACTTCCAATCCTAGTCTGGTGACCCACAATTAGCGACGACATCTTTCTCACTTGGCCTCTTGTAGTGCTACCACCAAGGAGTCAAGTCCTCTTTTATAAGCTTCAAGATATCCCTTCGTAAACATAGTCCTCTCCGCTTGCTAACACCTTAGCTTCTGTCGACACTTTAGTTCCCGTTAATGCTTCGATCTTCATAGATGTCCACTATATTGAGGCTGACGTTACATGAGTCAAGTCTACGTATATCTAGACCTAGACCTATCTTTTTTCATGAGTTCTAATTTTGTTCGAAACACACAATCTAAAATCTAGACCCAAAACCATAAAGATAATGGATCTGGATCTAAGTTTCGAATTTGATGAGCCTGTTTAAAGGTACGTACTTTTTTACATCTTTTTTTTGCAAAGCAAAAGGGAGGCAAGACGCGCCCGGGTTTTGTGTATATATATAAACAGTACTGTACAGAGTACACCTCACATCAAAGTCAAGGAGGAAACAAAGTACATGGTCCAAAAGTGGACTAACGCAATCCCAGCAGACCACAAAACATTAGTTATATACTAAGCAATGGGAACCTCCAGTAGTTGTTAGGATACTAATGATACCGAGCCGATAACATCGCCCGAATGACATCCCACAACTGGTTTGCACGTCGCGGAACATGATCCACCTGGAAAATCCTGGCATTCCTCTCCCACCAAAGATAGTAGACAGAAGTAGCAACAAAAGCACAAGCTTTCTGCCTAGGAGATTGAGTAGGCAACTGGGAGCAATAGTGTAATACTTCTGGCATCATACCCCGACTATTGAGTAAGTAATCAGGCGCACCTTTAGTGAACACACGAGCAGCGTACGGGCACCGCCAGAAAAGATGTTGCTGATCCTCATAAGCATTCGAACAAAGCACGCACCTGGAGGTAATAAGGAGGTCCAACCGACGCAGCCTATGCTGAGTCTTAAGCCGCTCACGCAAAACCAGCCAAAGTATAGAGGCATAACGAGGTACATGCCCTTTGAACCAAACTAGAGGCGCCCAGGAAACTTCAGTACCCACCATTCTGATAGAGTGATAGGCAGATTCATAAGTGAATCCATCAGCCACCAAAGGCATCCACTGCACTGGCTCCCTTGATACCTGTGGACTCATAAGTGGTCGCACACTGAGAAGACCCCTCCAAAACCAAGAGGGCCAACGAGCCACTGGGACATGCCAAATGGAATGTGCCTTGAGATATTTCTCCCAAATCCATTTAATCCATAGTGCATCCTGCCCAGATAGAAGATGCCTGAAACATTTCATAAGACCAACCTTATTAATGTCTGAAATTGTCCTTAACCCAAGGCCTCCTTTAGTACGTGGTGAGCAGCAAGAGGACCACGCCACAGAGGGTGCACGACCCTCCTTCCAGAGAAAGCTACCAAGCAGTCGCTCGATCTCCATCAGTACAACTTGTGGTAAGCGAAAGATGGCTGTCCAATATTAGACAGTCGAACATAAGATAGACTGAATCAGAGTGCGACGCCCAGCAAGTGCCAAGAATCTCCCCTTCCAGCCCGTAAGCTTTGCCCGCAGCTTGGCCAATAGTGGCTCACATTGCACCTTGGTTAATTTCTTGGAGATAAGGGGAAGGCCCAGGTAAGTGAGGGGCAGCGTACCTTCAAGGACGCCGAGAGCATGGACAACAGGCCTACGATCAATGACTCTGCCACTGAAGACCACCGCACTTTTATTGTGGTTAACCCGCAACCCCGACACGCGAGTAAAGTGATCAACCACTGCACGAAAACACCGAGCATTGCCAGGCGAGGCTTCCCCGCACACACATCATAAGATCATCAGCAAACATAATATGCGAGACTTTACAAGTTCCACGTCTGATACGAAGCAGCGAGACAAAGCCCGTTGCCACAGCTCTTTCCATCATCCGAGAGAAAGCCTGCATGGCTAGCACGAACAGAAATGGCACAATTGGGTCTCCTTGATGGAGATCGTTGGTAGAGGTGAATGGGTCGGACATGCGGCCATTTACATTGACAGTAAAGGTGGCACTCAGCATCGATGCCACCATGCGACGTCACTTAATAGAAAACCCCATTTGTTGGAGCACAACCAATAGAAAGCTCCAATCAACACAATCATATGCCTTAGTTAAGTCCACCTTGCATAAGAACTTAGGGTGCCACTGTGGAGTATGAAACCAACCAACCAGCTCATGCGCCATAATTAGGGCATCAGTGATGGCACGACCCGGCACAAAGGCCAACTGTGCATTACTCACAAGACGGGGCAGGGGCAACTTAAGTCTCTCTGCAAGAAGCTTAGACATGATACGGTAGAGAACATTGCAAAGGGAAATGCGTTGGTAGTCAGAGAAACTACCTGGCACCGGTGACTTAGGTATGAGTTTGATGGCAGTATGGTTGACTGCCTGCAAAAGACTCCCTGAACGCACGAAGTGGTTGACTGCCATAAGCAGGTCACCCTTAATAATCTCCCATGCAGCCCGAAAGAAGCCAAGATTGAACCCATCCGGACCGGGGGCTTTATCAACATCCATACTCCAAACAGTGCGTCGGAGCTCATTCTCAGTGGCTGGTGCGATTAGTGCCGCATTCTCAGCCGGAGTGACCATCTCGTGGAACAAGTTTGGGGGTAGCGCCTCACAAGAATACCCCGTATTCAGTAGTGCCTTATAAAAGTCATGCGCAGCAACAGGCAACTTGTCCTGACTAATAACGAGCCACATCTCATCCCTTATGTTCCCTACCTCACTTCGAGCATGCTGAATCACCAAAGCACGGTGGAAGAAAGCCATGTTAGAGTCCCCTGCCCGGAGCCACAAGGCGTGACTCTGCTGCCGCAAGACTTTTTCCTCATGATCAAGGACTGCGCGCAAATCCCCCCGTAGTTGTGCATCATTCTGCATTAATTGCGAGGTGTCCTCCCCAGATGCCTCTGCAACATCCAACACCTCAGCCAACTCCTCAATCTTTACGCCGAATGTTACCCACCTCTCGGCTAGCATTACCGAAGGTGTCCTTAGCCCACCGGGCAAGTCGCGCGCGGGTAAGGGCCAATTTCTTAACAAAACGATACACAGGAATCCCAGAGACCCGGGTGGCCCAAGAAGAACTCACCACATCCTTGAAAGATGGATGGTCTGCCTAATGGTTATAGAACTTAAAAGATTTGGGAGGTCTCAATGAACCCTTCCCAAGCGAAAGCTCCAAAGGCGCATGATCACATGCTTCACAGTCCGTAACATAGCCGCAACTATCCAGAAAGGCCAACAGCCAGTCCGCAGAAACGAAACACCAGTCCAGTCGAGACTGGACCATGGAGGGTCCCCATTTCCCCCACCAAGTGAATAGGTTACCTGTCATTGGTAACTCCAAAAGCCCTTCATCGTCTAACCAGTCGTTGAACTGAATCATAGCTGTGGCAACAGGCGGCGCATGACCAGTGTGTTCCTCCAGGCGATGAACACAATTGAAATCACCACACAAAAGCCATGGTTTATCCGTACTCCTGACCCCGTCCTTGCAAAGTGCCTCCAACAAAGGTCCACATTCAGTGGACCGATTAAATGCATAGACAACAGTAAATTCGAAACCCTGGCCGCTACACTCTCCATCAAAGAGAAGCGCTTGAGCCATAGCACACGTGACAGTGAGCGTCACAGAGCAAGACTGCCACATTACAAGAATCCGACCACCAGGAGCCGCACAAAGGTTGTGCGAAAAGGATGCCCCTGGCCAAACTGCCCAACAAAGTCCCGAATACGGTCCTCAGTCTTGATTTTGTGTTCAAGGATGCACACAATATCAAAATGCCTGGCCTCTATTTTCTTGGAGAGCATGACTCGTCGGCCACACGAATTCGCTCTCCTAATATTCCATGAAAGGATCTTCATGTGCGCGGGAGGTCCGGCTGATCACCCTTGCAGTCCGCACTCCTCTGGCCCACATTGTTTCCACCCCGGAGAACAGCATCACGGTATCCTCCAACCACAGGCCAAGAGGCAGTGGCAAGATCCCCCTAGGCTGCTTCTCCTGTCCACGGTCTTCCGTGCAAGCATTACTTGGGTCCTCCTTTTTCTTGGGACGGGGCACTTGGACTGGTGCACTAGAAGCGGGCGCTGCAACAGGCGCCACCAGAGGAATAGCCACCTGCTCCACCATCTTTCCTTTAGACTGGGCATCCATCTACACACCGCCTCTCTGTGGTACCCGAGGTCGCATAGTGCAACCCTTATCATCATGCGCAAATGTAGAGCAGTGCCGGCATGGCGTCGGACGCCACTCGTACTCCACCCTGATTTCCTCAATATTCCCAGTTTCTCTATCATACATGGGAATGTGGGACCGAAAGCCGAAGTCCAAATCTACTTCAACACAGATACGGGCATAATCGATGCGAAGAGCATCCATAGTGTTCCCATCCATCCTGAGGGGCATTCCCAAGAAACTCCCAATCTTACTCAGCATCCATGAAGACCAACAGTAGAGTGGTAAGCTAGAAAGGCGTACTCAGATAGGCACCTTTTGAAGCTTGCCTACCTCGAACTTAGAAGCCACATTCCATTTGCGCAAAATGAGTGGCCTCCCCACGACAAACCAAGGGCCGCCCTCCAGAACTTTCTCCACATCAGCGGGGTTAGAAAACTGGAAGAGAAAGTAGCCATTGCCCCGAGGCTTCACATCAACCGTGCCAGATAACCCCCACAACCAGCGTAGGTAACCAGGCAACCCCCGTCCCACTGGATTTGCACCAATGACAAATCCCATGACAACATTGTCCCATTGTGCCAAGGCATCCTTGACGTCATCATGGCCAAAGTCTACCACCTTCATGCCTTCCACTCAAGCATTCTAGCAGTGTTGCAGAGCCATGTCACTGCTTTCCAGGCCACCCTTCCCGGTGAGCAAATCCGCCCATCGAGCAGTAGGGTTGCGAGGCCCAGGCCTCTGTGAAACGGAACGAGAAGGTCGACGGTGGGTAGATCTCCTAGCACCACGCCCGCCACGGCCCCCACGATTAGCAAAGCCAGGGAATCCAGAAGAATCCCCCCTCAGATTTTTACCCCCCCCCCGAGCATCCCTAGAAAGATGGGAAGAAGCAGGCTTACCCGTTCCTGGAGGAGCTGGAGCACCGGAGCTAAGACCCACAGGCTCATCATCCCGTTCATCACCATCTTCCTCAGAGGGAAGTCCCTCACTAGTATCCTCAGATCCCACAGAAGAATCTTCCTCAGAATTGCCTTCTGAGTCCTCAGACGAACCAGAGTCTTCAGACCTAGAGGATGAATTAAAATTCAAATGCACATTTGAATTTCCATTATTCCGTCCCCCTGAATCGTGGTCAGTGCCTAGCCTGACAACTTGCCTGGTAGTTGGAGCAGAAGATTGACCAGACGTACCCCCAGAAGCAGCTTTACCTTCCACGTGCTTGTTAGACGGATCTGACAACAGCCCACTGGCGACAACAGGTCCCGCCACTGAAGCAATGTGCCCAGTTTTTCCTCCCACGTGCTGGTCAGAGGGATCTGACAGCGGCCCACTGGCGGCAACAGGACCCGCCACTGAAGCAAAGTGCCCAGCTTTTCCTTTTTTACCGCCAGACTTAAATTTTGAATTCCCGCCCTGTAATATCGGGGCCTGATTATCCATTTTTATAATAAACCATGTATTATTTGTAATATTGTGTTTAATGGTTTATTAATGGATAATCTGTTGTTTCTTGGTTGTGTGTGGTTGTGGGTGGTTTTTTGTGCATCAGGTTGTGATTTGG
>JAMKQA010062447.1:0-29807 GCA_024699735.1 Posidonia australis
TATGGAAATAATGGATTTATGTGGTTTTGTGTGTGTGGATTAGTTTCTAGCCCAGGTTGTGGCAAATTGTGCCTTTGGTTTTTAAATGATGTTTTGGGCTAGGAAACTAGATAAAATGATTTGTTTTCTCTAGTGTTGAGAATAAAGGCTTTGAAGAAGCATGAGATTTGAAAAAAAGAAAAGAAAAGTTTGAAAAGCCATTGCTTTTTGAATTTTAAGAATTGCATATAAGGGTTTAAAATGATGCTTTCTGGCAAGGTTTTCTGTATTTTTGGGGCGCGTACTGGGTGGCATTCTTGTCACTCACGCGTGTTTTCTTGTCCCCTTGTTTTCAGGTGTTGAGCTGTAGGAGCAGTCTTCCCTGGTGCAACTTTTCGAGCCACACTTGCCGCACACAGGTCTGGGTAGTTAGCTTTATTTATTTTAATATTGCTACTTAGTTGCATTTAATTGTGTTTGGGTAGTTCTCATACTGTTGTGTAGCACTGGGGTGTTACAAGCGCAAAGCATACGTGATGATATTGTCATGTTGCATCAGAGCACACCCTAACCCAATGCCACTGGCATCACTATACATAGTGAAGCCACCACTTCCAGAAGACAGAGTCAACACAATGGCTAAAACTAGACGAGACTTCAACTCTTGGAAATTCGCCTCACAATTCTGGTCCTAGTAAAAAAGAACTCTCTTCCTCGTCAACTCTGTCAAAGGCACGGCTATGGAGGAGAAATCTCTAATAAACCTCTTATAATAGCCCACCAGACCCAAGAAACTCTTAATCTCCGTCATAGTCCTAGGTCGCTCCCAACTACTCACCGCCTTGACCTTGGCAGGATCTACTCTGATGCCTTCTCCAGAAATCAAATGGTCAAGAAATATGACTTCGCTCAACCAGAACTCACACTTGGAGAATTTGACGTACAACTGATGAAGCCTCAGAGTATCCAAAATTGCCCTCAGGTGCAAGGCGTGAGTCTAAGCATCGGGAGAATAGACCAGCACATCATCAACAAAAACCACAACGAACTGGTCCAGAAAAGGGCTGAAAATCCTGTTCATCAGATCCATAAACGCAGCTGGTGCATTAGTGAAGCCGAAAGGCATGACCGTGAACTCGTAATGCCCATACCACGCTTGGAAAGCAATCTTCTGATTGTCTGAGTCTCGTATCCTCAGCTGGTAATACCCTGACCTCAGATCAATCTTCGAGAACACCGATGCATACTGTAACTGGTTGAACAGGTCATCAATGTGGGGTAGGGGATACTTGTTCTTCACCGTGATTTGGTTCAGCATCTGATAATTCATACATAGTTGGAGCGAACCATTTTTCTTGCGGACGAACAAGACAGGCACTCCCCACGGAGACACACTCGGCCTGATAAACCCCTTATCCAGCAACTCCTGCAACTGAGTCTTGAGCTCTCGCAACTCCGCTAGCGCTATGCAATAAGGAGGCTTTGACACAGTACCAGAACCAAGGATTAAATCAATCGAGAACTCTACTTCCCTGTGAGGTGGCATACCAGGCAAATCATGAGGGAAAACATTGGGATATTCACACACCACAGAGATGTTGTGAACACTTAACTCAGGAGAAGTGGAGGTAATTATACTGGCTAGATACCCCACGCAACCCCAAACTAAAGACTTATAAGCCTTCATAGCCGAGATGACAAGCTTAGGCTCACCCTGACATCCATCTTGCACAAAGAAAGACCCATCCTTAGGAGACCCAAAATAAACTCTCCTCCGAGCACAGTCGATTAAAGAAGATTGCTGCACCGACCAATCCATGCCGAATATCACATCGTACTTCTAAATGTCTATTACGATCAGACTAGCGTCGAACTCTCTACCATTCAGCATCAAGTAGATGGACCGTAGATACCTCCATGCCAAACTGTGCTCTCTCAGCGGTGTCACCACGCTGCGATGAAAAGGCCAGTCTAGTTGGTCTCTCTCCCAACTCCGCCACAAAAGACTCAGCGATGAAGGAGAATGAACTCCTTGAGTCAAACAATACTTTGGCCATCCGGCCAGTCACAATAAAAGAACCTGATGGCCAAACAAACAACAACACCACACAACCATTCAATCAGGCAGATGTCTAGATTACAAAGGGATTACAACATATCTTAGAGGGTTACAGAACCAACTGTTCATCCTTACCCTCAACAACATCGACCGAAGACCCAATGCCTGGAGCTGCAATGGTGAACACCTGTCTCCTAGTCGGCTACTGTGGCACGCTTCCTACCTTCTTAGGTGGTTCCAGACAGGATCTCTAAACATGTCCTGCCTTCCCACAATTATAGCACACCACTAGGGAGGGAGTTCGCTTAGGTTGGGGACAATATGTAGCGATGTGGCCCACCTAACCACAGTTGAAGCATTGGTTCCCACCGGGAGCGCTGGACCCTGTCTGACTGAGGCCACCTCCGCTACCCTTAGCAAAACTCTGCTGCCCCGCAGAGAAAACACTAAACTTTGTCTTCTACTTTTTCTTAGGGCTACCCGAACTACCAGTACTTGGAGGACTGGAGAAAAAGAATCGGTAGGTAAAAGAAGACTTACCCTTCTCCTTGGAACGACTTTCCAGAAACTTCTGATGTTCCGTCGATAAGCCATCCCAACCATGACATAGTAGATTATTTTATATATAATTAGATTTTATTTTTGTTTAAACAAAAAATAAAAAAAAGGGGCAAAAAATTTCAAGCAACAGGGACCATTTTCTGTTTTTATTAATTAACATTAATGCTAATTTAAAACTCCCCACTCCCCGGTTTTGCTCCCCAATACGGGGTTTTCGTTCTTCCTGCGCCACCTTCCTTGCACCTGCAGTTGCTACAAATACTACTTTTTGCATCATCCCATCGCCACACCACACAGAAAAAAGAAAGGGGAAGACAAAGAAAACAGGGAGAGAGGGAGAGGAGTCATCGGCGGAATCAGATCACGCGAAGATGCTTGCGTTGTTCGACAAATCGGTGGCGAAGAGCCCGGAGGGCCTGAGCACAGATGCCAACAGCAGCGACAATCTGGGCTCCGCGCTAGAGCATTTCTCGTCGACCAAGGCGGGAGTGGTGACGGTCAACCTCGGTACGCCGGGAGCTCTGGCCTACTCCACAGAGAAGAAGAACAACCCTCTGATCCCGAGGTACTACACCCTCTGACCAGGATTTCTTGTTGTCCGAGGTGATCTGATCTGATCTGACCTGATCCATGTCTTATGTATGTGTTCTTTCTTCTAATCATGGTGAAGTAGACGAACATCCCTTACTCCGATCATTACACCAGTATTTCCTTCTTCCCATATCCTGCCCCGATGTCGTGATCGGATGGTAAACCCAGGGAAAGGAGTTCTTTTTCTAGAAATTTTTGTTCTTGTTTTTTATTCTTCTCTTTGAACTAACATTTTCTTCTTGGAATAACCCTTGATTAACATTTGGTTCACATTATGCCGGTACTATTACTACTTTCTTAGATACGTCTGCAACGTTTTGGGTTACTTTCCTTTTATCTGCGGTTGGAGTTTTGTTTTGTAGAAACCTAGATTTCGCCTTTTATTTCCACGTTGGATCTCTAAAAACTGTTTTTTTGGGATCTTTCATGTATAATTATCTACTGGTTCCTTTTCTTTTATGCATTATTGCTACAAGCCACTGGAGTTGGCCTAGATCGGAGTTGATACCAATGATAATTCCGGCTATCTATGTTTAGCACTGGAACTGGAAACAAGAGACTACAGGAATGTCTACCCAATTCGAGGCGGGAAGACAACCTCCAAGCGAGCTGTCTCTTGTAGACAACAAGCATAACAGAATGCCCAGATCCATGCCACTGTTACAGTATTTATACTGCAGTCGCAAGGAAGAAGAATACCTCTACTCGGATCCCGAGGATCCGCTACACTAAGACCCGCCTGAATACCGTTAAGACTGGTATTACTGTTGCTTTATTACGACCTTCTTTTGTTCATCCTTCTGTTTAAAACTTTCAGAGGGATCTTCTCTGTAGGTTCGTCTAACATAATGGGGAATTGGGGAGCATTGACCTGATCTATTGGACCCACCTTCTTACAAAGCTGTGAAACATGAAAAGTTGGGTGCACCTTAGAAACCACTGGTAACTTGAGTTCATAAGCTACTGAGCCAATCTTTTTCACAATTTCAAAGGGACCATGATATTTTGAGCTTTACTTTTAATTACTGCGATGAACAATGGACTACTGATGGTATGGTTGCAACTTGAGGAAAACCTATCTGCCCGCTTGAAACTCCCTCTCTGTCCTCTTCTTATCAGCCATCTGTTTCATACGATGCTGTGCTCTAATAAGGTTAGTTTTCAAAAGTTTGCTGATCTGAGTTTTTGTCTTGAACTCCTGCTTGACGGAAACTACCTTGGTCACTTCTGAAATGTATGACAACAGCTAAGGAAGGCATATCATATAGAACTTCTTATGGAGGCTCACATGTATTATACCTGTACTTTGCCTATGGTAGCTACTGATGCCATTCCTTAGTGTTAGTGTTATATTTAGTGTGTTAGTGGATCTTGTATATTATATGGATTTTATCTCTTATAACCCATCATACATATATATATGTAATACTCCTCTCTAATGACAATAATCTCTTTTTTCAACACAACATGGTACTAAAGCCTTGTTAGCAACCCTAGCCAACAAAGGAACCCACCAGCCACCACTTTCGATGTTATCAGGCTGCTGTTCTCCAGATTCCAGCCAGCCTGCTGTCGTTGTCACGCCCAACTGCGGGCGGCGGCCCCTGATCTAGCCTCTCCCACCATCCAACAACCCTCCAGCCATCAACACTCCAGGGGCTACTTTCAACCCCAGCTGTACCTCCTCCACTGCCAGATGACCTGATCCGGTGATTCTGATGCAAGTTTTGGGGCATCCAATGGTTTTTGCAGCTACTGTCGGTTGTCCAAGTCCATGTTGTTGCTAATAAGTGTGTAATACTTATCTTCTCTATGACAACAAGTATATGTTCTATTTTTCAGTGATTTTTTGAAGCCTTTTCTAGTCCATGTTGGCCATTCTTACCCTATAAATCAGTTTCTTCTCGACAAGTCAGACCTATTTAGATCTTATCCATGACATCTTCTCATGACTAATTGTTCAAAGGCCTTGTTGCTACATCAATTAAGCTTTTGTGATGTTCCTTGGCAGCCATTGAAGTCAGACATGTTTAGATCTTATCCATGACATCTTCTTGTGATTCATTACTGAAAGGCCTTGCTACTACATGAATTAAACTTTTGTAACATTCCTTGGTAGTCATCAAAAAATACTACACATCGCACATCCTCCATCGGATGTTAAGGATGTAGCTTATGAGGATTGGTTTATTGATGATTGTGTAGTTATTTTCTGGATGATGAATAGTATGGATGAAGGTATTACTCGCTTGATCATGATGTTAAAGCCTACAAAAAAGATTTGGGATACTCTTTGTAGTACTTATAGAAATGAAGAGAATATTGTCAAAGTTTGTGAGATTTATGATTTGTTATTCACATACAAGTAGGGGGACTATTTTGAACAGGATTTTTATAGTACCTTAAGATATTTGTTAAATGAGTTGGAGGTGTATTAACCTTTTGTGGTAGATCTTTCCAAGATGAAGGAATATAGAGAGGAGTTGGCAGTGCGATCTTCCTAGTCGACCTACAGCCTGCCAGTCAGATTAAAGGATAGATACTTGATGTTGACTCTGTTCCCACTCTCTAGTTGATCTACAGCCTGTCGGTCAGATTAGAGGATAGATTCTTGGTGTCGACTCTATTCCCACTCTCTAGTCGACCTTTTCACAAGTTCTATGTGTTTCTATTGGTTCTTTGGCTTCCTGTGTTGTTTCATATCATACAGTGATGGCATCATTCACGAGAGGACGTGGCACCTACTCGTGGACGTGGACGTGGCTGTGACAGTTGTAAGTGTGACCATTATGGTCGTAGCAATCACACATTTGATAGATGTTGGAACAAGTTTGGACGGTCTTCTTTGGCATATCTTGCATCATCTGAGTCATCTATCTTTAGATTTTCCATCGTCGAGATCCTCATCTTAGACTGTGATCATTTTCTAAGTCGAGTATGATCAGTTCCTTTAGATGTAGGTCACTTAGTCTACTGCAATTACCTCTCATATCACTACTTTAAGTACACATACTTTACTTGCTTTTCGGGATAATGATTGGATTATAGACTTAGGAGCTCCTTTCACATGATAGGTACTCAAGATCTTTTCACCTGTCTTTCTTAGTTATCAAAACATTAATTTTGTTTCAATAGCTGATGGTTGGAGTTGACAGGTACTCAAGATATTTTCACCTGTCTTTCTTAGTTATCAAAACATAAATTTGTTTCAATAGTGGATCGTTGGAGTTGGCCAGTAACTAGGGAAGGAGTAGTTCATGTCTTTTTTAGTTATTCTTAATTTCCCTGTAAATTTACTTTTCATCAGTGTAATTACTAAATAATTATATTGTTTTGTAACTTTTTACCATTTTCATTGTACTTTTCAAGTTTTGCAGACAGGGAGGAGAATTAGTTTGGGTCGTGAGCAAGACCATAGTATGTATCTGTTCGTTCGTAATGATATTCCATGAGGACTTGTTATTGCTGTTTCAACGGTGAATTCTTCATTGTTATGGTATTTTCGTTTAAGGCATGTGTCCCTTTGTTGTCTTTAGCAGGCTATTTCATGGATGTCTTTAGAGTCATTTGTTTGTGAGTCTTGTTAGTTAGGTAACATCATCATGCTACTTATAGGCGTCAACCTTTAACTTCGGGTCGGAGTCCTTTTGATATAGATCATTGTAATATTTAGGAACTTGTCCATGATTTGTCTGTTTTTGATTATAGATATTATATCGTTTTTGTTGATGATTTCTCACATGTATCTTTAGTGTACCTTTTGAAAGATAGACAACATATATTTGAGATGATTAAAAATTATTTTGTTGAAATTATGAATTAATTTTCTATCTTACCTAAGGCTTTTTATATTGATAATGCACTAGAATTTATAAACTAATTTTTAAGACTATTGTTCTTCTAAGGGAATCTTGCATTAAACCTCGTGTACATACTTCTCAATGAAATGGTGTGGTTGAACGCAAATACTACCACATTTTGGGTGTGAGATGCATCATTGTGGTTGAAAAGTAAGTTCCTGTATTTGTGGTCTAATGTTGTGCTTACTGCTGTATACTTGATTAATCATATGCCTTCTACTCCTCTTGAGAGAGATTCCTTTTAGAAGATTATGTTCTAATCAGGAGTTGTTTGTCCTTCCACCTATAGTGTTTGATTGTATTGCATTTATTTGAAATCACATACCTAGGCTCGATAAACTTGCATCTTGGGCCTTGAAATGTGTCTTTGTGGGATATTTTAGAACTCAAAAAGGATATCGGTGTTTTCACCTACTCACGTGTCATTATATTGTTTCTGTTGATGTCGCGCTCCTTTAGTTCAAATTTTTTTTTGAACCTGTAGAATTTGTTCTTGTTGTAAAGTATGTTTCTCTTCCTTCTCTTGTTTATGTTACTCTTACAGAATATGATGAGTTGGTCCAAGTTCAACATCAAGTATCAAAACCTTTGTTGGTGTATCATCGTCGTCAACGACCACACATACTTTCTTTGATAGAGACTGCTCCAACTTCAATGTCTGTGGATCTTACTTTCTGACCTTCTTATATTTTTATACAAAGATGGTCGTTTTATTACAGTTCATCTTATATTTACCTTTGTTATTTATGATAGCCTTCATTTTTCTTTTCGTCACTTTACCCTATCTATTTCTGCAGAGTCTATTTCCAAATATTACTAAGAAGTTTTTCAAATTTCTCATTGGAAATCTACCATAATTGAAGAAATACGAGCATTGTTATCTCATGGTACATAGGAACTTGTGACTCGTCCTGAAGGAATAGGGATAGTTGGTTATAGATGGGTTGTTCACAGTGAAATATAAGACAAATGGTTCTATTGAGTACTAGAAAGTTTGTTTGGTGGCATGGAACTTTCCAAAAACTTATGAGGTTGGCTATGTGAAGACATTTTCTCCTATGGCATGTCTCAATTCCATCATTTTTATCTCTTGAGGTTTGGTCTTTGTATTAGTTGGATGTAAAGAATGCCTTTCTGTATAGAGAGTTATCTGAGTAGGTCTACATGAAATAATCTCTTTGGTTTATTGCTCAAGGAGAGAATTATGTCGGTTAATTTAAAAGTCAATATATGGACTGAAGTAAAGTCACAAAGCATGGCTTCATAAATTTAGTTAAGTTGTGTTAAGCAATGATTTTAGACAGTGTGTCATTGATTATTCATTTTTCATTACGTTAAGTGCAGTAGGTTATGTATTCTTGATAGTCTATGTAGGTGATATTCTCTTGACAGGCTGTGATACTATAAGAATTACAGAAACAGTAATATCTATCCACGCACTTTGTCACCAAAGATTTGTGGAAATCCAAGTATTTCCTTGGGATTGAATTTGCATATAGTAAGGAGAAAATGACTATATCTTAAAGCAAGTATGTTATAGATTTACTACATGAGATAGGACTCTTGGGGTGTAAACTAGAGAGTACGTTTATAGAGTTGAACCCATCATTTTGGAGTAAGTCATCAGTACTATTGGAAGAACATGACCGGTACAAACGTTTGATAGGCAAGTTGATT
This sequence comes from Posidonia australis, assembly GCA_024699735.1. NCBI lineage: Eukaryota > Viridiplantae > Streptophyta > Magnoliopsida > Alismatales > Posidoniaceae > Posidonia > Posidonia australis. The sequence goes on from JAMKQA010062447.1 coordinate 8,728, forward strand.
TATTTAATTATCTTCTGGCTTTATATCTCATTTGTAGTAGGACTTTTGAGTCGGTTTATGCACCTATGTAGGTGGTAACTTAGTCACTTGGAGAAGTAAGAAGTAGAATGTTGTTTCACAATTTGGTGTTGAATAGAATACGGAGTTATGGTCTAGGTAGATTGCGAGATGATGTGGCTTCAATCTTTACAGAATTTGGTGTTTATGTTGATCTTCTCATGGTAATGCATTGTGACATCCAGATAATAATATTCGTTACTAACAATCCTATTTTTCGTGAGAGAATCAAACATATAGAGGTGGATTGTTATTACATGGTGCTATCTGGTTCTATTAATACTCTTTATACTTAGTCTTCCCAGCAGTTCGTAGATATCTTCATAAAGGGATTTAATGTTGGAGTCTTTGATGGATCATGTAACAGGTTGGGCATGTTAGATATATCTGCTTTAGTTTGAGGGAAAGTGTTAGTGTAATATTTAGTGAGTTACTAGGTTAATAGATTTTGTATGTTATATGGCTTCTATCTCTTATAACCCACCATATATATATATATATTTATGTAATACTCTTCTCTAATGACAATAATCTCTCTTCTTTCAACACAATACTTAGGATGCTGAGAACTAAGCATCTCAGGTAGGTTTCTAGTGTCTTGTTAACGACTTGAGTCTGTTCATCTACCTTAGGATGGTAGGCTGTGCTCATGCACAACTAATTGCATTTGAAGTCATGAGTTCATGCCAAAAAACACGGGTAAAAGTAGCGTCCCTATTTGAAACAATTGTACCAGGTATTCCATGTAGCTTAAGTACATTGGACACACAATGATTAGCTATTTCATTGGCAGAATAAGGATGTTTAATGCCAATGAAATGTACATACTTATTGAATCTGTCAACTACTACCAGTATGACACTTTTTCCCTGAGAGAGTGGTAAACGTTCGATAAAATCCATGCTAATATCTGTCCAGCTAGAGTTGGGAATGGATAATGGCTGAAGCCACCCTCCTGGAGAAGTGGTATCAAATTTGTTTCTCTGACATACATCACACTCCCTGCTGTATTTCTTCACATCTCTACCCCAACCCTTTCAATAAACATTGCCCTGCATTTTGCTAATTGTTTTCACATACCCTGAATGACGAGTTGAAGGAGTATAGTGAAACTCATACAATAATTGTGATTGTAGTTGTTCATGCTCAACGATCACAAGCCTTCCTTTGTAGAATAAAATACCATCAATTAGTTTATATTTGGGAGGCCCTAATTTGCCTAGTGACCACTACAACAGCAATTCTTTTAAAGAAGAGACATTCTGATATACTTCCTTCAGTAATTTAAACCATTTAGGTTGTAAAATGGTGATGTCATCTAACTGAGATGTGAAAATATCCTCTTTTCTAGATAGTGCATCCGCCACTTGACTGCTCCATGAGGTACTTGACTGATCTGGTGAGTCCTTATTAAGAATTATCTGCCCAACAGCGATGGCTTCCACCTTTTTACTGCATTTAGGACAGCTAGCATCTCTTTTTCATATGTTGACGTGTACTTGTCTACCTTTAAATGGCTTGCTCATGAATGAAATAGGATGACCTTGAAGTAATATTACCTTCATTCCCAGCCCAGAAGCATCACAATCAATAATGAATGTTTTTTCAAAATTAGGCAAGGCATCCTCAGCCTCCTCCGACCAAGCAAAAGCATTCTTCTTCAATAAAGAAGTAAGTGGGTGAGCAATTTGCTAAAATCTTTTATAAATCTTCTATAATAGCCTGCTAATCCAAGAAATCGTCTCAAGGACTTCACACTGCTACGATTAGGCCATTCTACTACACTTCTGACTTTATGCTGCTCCATTTCTACTCCCTTCTCGTATATCACATGCCCCAAATAAGACACCTGTTTAGTACCAAAATGACATTTGGATTTCTTCACAAAAAGCTGGTTGTCTCTTAAAACCTGCAGGGCTGTGGTGTGATGCTGTACATGCTAATGTAGATCCTTGTTGTAAATTAATATATCATCAAAAAAACACCATGATGAACCTTCTGAGATAGGGCCTAAAGCCTAAATATGTCATTCATGATCATGAGTGATTGGAAGGTTGACAGAGCATTAGAAAGTCCAATTGGCACAACTAGGAATTCATAATGCCCTGATCGTGTTCTGAAGGCAGTCTTATGTGTGTCATCACTGGCGATTCTAATATGATGGTAACCTGCCTTGAGATCCAGCTTAGAAAACCAGTTGACCCCACGCAAATCATCCAACAATTCATCACTGACATGTATAGGATAAGAGTCCTTTACTGTGTTGTCGTTTAGTGCCCTGTAAACAATGCAAAGTCTTGAACATCCATCCTTTCTTTTAACCAGCAAAGCAGGCAAAGACAATGCACTACAACTATTCCTGACTAGGCCACGACTGATGCATTTGTTCACCTGTTTCTCCATCTCCATCCTCTGAAAATGAGCATACTGTATGGTTTCACAGAAATGGGCTTGGAAGGATCCTTCAAGGAAATTGTATGCTCAAACCCTCTCTCTGGGGGTAATTCTTTGGGTTCCTCAAAAAGATCGGCAAAGTTCTCAAGAACCTCAGCCATTTCAGGTAGAATCTCTGGTTCAACTAAATCAATCATTTCAGCTTGCAACTGATTTATTTGAACAAGTGCTAATTGCTTGGATTTCTTCATGAGTCCCCTCATCTCTGATACACGAGCTAACTCAATTTCGTCAGGTTTCCCATGCCAAATCATTTACTTCCCTTGCCAAATAAACTTTCTGGTCATTTCTATGAAGTTCAGTGTCATGTCACCCAAGGGCTTCATCCATTGAATTCCTAATGTTATGTCACTGTCTCTCAATGGAACGACTAACATATCAGTAACAAAAGACACATTCCACAACTAAGTGAGTATTGGCACATACTCCTTCACACTGGATTTGATCCCCTGAGGCAACCAACAGCTTCAACCTCCTGGGAGTGTTAACAGGTATATTGAGATGTTGTACAAAGTGAGAGTTGATGAAATTGTGGGTGCTACCTGGATCCACTAGCACAACTTTCTTTCCCAACATTTTTCCCACTACTCAAAAGTATCTGGATGATTGGAGCCAATGAGAGCATGCATGGAAATTTTAGATACTTCTTTTGTCTCATTAGCTTCTGCCACTTCAGATACTACCCCATTTTCCTCATCTTCTTCTTCATCAGACCAAGAACCTTGTATAAGGAAAAGTTTCTTATTCTTGCAATCATGTCCCTGATGCCATTTGTCCTCACATCTTGAACAAAGATCCTTCTCTCTTCTTCTTTGTTCCTTTTTTGGTGCTAATATGGAAAATGGTACTTACTAAGATGGAAAGAGAATCATGTATTACTTATAACAAAAGATTACAATCTACTATATATAGGAGAACATATACTTAACCTACAAGTAACTTAATAAATGAATAACATAAAGATCCATTCATTTACTAACACTCCCCATCAAACTTGAGTATCTAAGATGTACAATTTGTTATATAATGATTCTTTGTTTTATTAACAAGGAATTAAATAACTTGAAATGAATAAAAGTAGTAGTAGTAGTAGTAGATGTTATGGCAGTAGTAGCAGTAGCCAACCACATTGGGCATAAGACAGGTAGGAAGACAACAACCATAGTCAATTACATTGGTCATAAGGTAGTTGCACAAGGTAGGTGGGAAACAGTAGTAGTCAAGTACATTGATGATAAGGCAATAGCATGTTGTAGCAGTAGCCAATTATGTTAGACATAAGGTAGTAGCATAACAGGAAAGTTTTTTTTATTGAAAACTTCAAATTTCAAGTGCTTTTAGTTAATTTTGCAATTTTAGATGAATATTGGATTGAAATGCAAATAATCAAATAAACCCTAACTCCTCTTCATCTTACTTCTTCTTCTTCCTCTTTTTCTCTCTCTCTTCCTCTCTTCTCCTCTTCCCTTTTCTTGTCTTCTCCAGCAAACGGTGATGCGGTGGGGAGGCACGTGACAGTGAGGTACTTCTTGAATACGGTGAGGAGTTGCAAAGGACCGACAAGATGATGGGTAGCATAAGTTGGGAAGGACCAACGACATGATAGGTGGTGTGTTCCCGAACATAAATCAGACTCTCCTGTCAAAGACCAACGGAAAGGAGAAGGGCGACATCGGGTCTGTGTCGTATGTGTTCTAGATCCTTTTTCATGTTTGGTTTTCTGTGTATTTATTTTTGGAGCTGGGATTGGCGAGGGAGATGGATACAAAGAGGGTGAGGAGGAAGAGGTTTTTCCATGGGATCATCGTCGCCAACGATGGTGTGGCAACGGTGGTCTAGCTGTGGTTGCTCTCTCCCTTTTTTTTATTTGTTAATCCTAAGTTCTGATACTATATTAAGATAGAAAGAGAGTCATGTATTATAACAAAGGATTACAATCTCCTATATATATAGGAGAATACGTACTTAATCCACAATTAACTTAATAAATAGATAATATAAAGATCCATTTAAGTATCCATTTATTCTAATAGAACTTGTTTGAACTCATGATTGTTCTGGAACTGTTTAGTGTTGGCATTTGAAGTGAAAACACTCACACTCTTATTCTCCAGAGTTCTAGTTACTGGCAGTAACTTATTCTTGGCTGCTAGTCTGGAGCCCTGTAATGTAGCTAATGAAGTGGCCATGGCTACGTTAGCAGGCTGGAAGCACTTGACATTAAGTCTAATGTCATCTTTAAGTGCCCCCACAAAGCAATAAATTAGGGCACTCTTATTCAAGTTAGGGACCTTAGTGGATAACTTGTCAAATTCATTCTTGTATTCCAGAACTGAGCTTGTCTGCTTAAGCTTAAAGAACTCCTCCTGGAAGTCTCACAAGAGAGAAACTCCAAACCTAGCTATCAATCCCTCCACAAACTCACGTCGTTCTATGTTCTCTTTGCTGCTCTTCTTAGACATTTTAAACTAGTTGGAAGCAACTCCTTGATTGTTTCCATGGTCACTTACTCATCCTCCGGCAAGTGATGGAATGCAAGTAATTGCTCAACACTATAACTCCACTCTAGATCAAGACTTCCATCAAACACAGGAAACTCCAATTTAAGATTTGTGGCATGATTACCTCCCCATTCGGGTTTGTAGTCTCCATTGTGCCTCTTCCAATGTGATTCACCTCTGCTGACAGCGGAACTGTGCAGCGAACCTTGACTTATCGCTTGTTTCTTCATCTCCATTGCTGATAGCCTAGACTCCAGTTTCTGCATCAACTCCACCAATCTGTTCTCTGTAGCATCATTTGATGGCACCATCACGCTCAGATCGGTGAGGATTGACAGCTCTGATACCAAGTTGCTACTAGTCACTGGAGTTGGCTTAGATTGGAGTCGACACCGATGATAATACTGGCTACCTATCTTTATCACTGGAACCTGAAACAAGAGAATACAGGAATGTGTCCCAATTGGAGGTGGGAAGACAACCTCCAAGCGAGCCAAGCTTGTAGACAACAAGCATAACAGAATGCCCAGATCCATGCCACTGCTACAGTATTTATACTGCAGTCGCAAGTAAGATAACAACCGTTACTTGGATCCCGAAGATCCGCTACACCACAACTTGCCTGAATACTGTTTTGACCGGTATTACTGTAGCTTTATTACATGACTAATGACTCCTGTTACAATTATCAGTTTATTACCATTATTGTGTTTATTTTTTTTGGAAAGTACAGGACCAAAAGGTACCAACAGAAACGTATCTTCTTCTACCTTTAAAATCTGTAGGCGCTTAGTGCTCATGAAGTTTGCTGAAGTCTTAATCTTCTTTTCATAAAAAAAATTCTTTTAGTTTTTGTACTTTTTATTATTTGAAAGAGTTGGTAAAGCTGATTTGCTCCTGTATCAAGCGCCTAGTTACTTTTCTGCTCTGATGGTTCCACACTGGAACTGCAGCTCTTATGATTGATTATCATTTTATGATTTTATCAGTGTTTCTTTTACTGCTTCATCGCAACTATTATTAGTTGGCTTGGTATATTTCGTGATTCCACACCTTTATTGGCTAGTTTAAAATCACTGATTTTATGAATTGGTAAACTGAAGAATTTTCTTGTAGTATTCCTATGCTTGCTACAAAATCATAGATTATATGTTTGTATGCAAATTAATTTTTATTTATCTTTTAATTATGCTTGAGAATCTCAATTACCCTTTATGGGAAAATGTGGAGAATAATTTCTTTTATCAGATGTGGGTCTCTGAATTTCCAAATTATGCTCTAAGCATAAGTAAATTCTACATTCTCTTTCCTTGCATCATACAAGCACAACTTTCATTTGAATGAACATTTTAAATTTGGGCATCTTTTAGTTTTACAAGAGAATTATATTCCAGTAAAAGGAATTTCTCTTCTACTACTACCTTGGCTTCTCTTTCAAGTTTTTTTCATAATTTAAATTCTAAAATTTCAATTACTTTGGAATAGCAATATACTATTGTCATTCTTGTCATACAAAATAGGGCACGGAGGAACATCAGCAATATTTAGTTGAAAAATCTGACTTTCCTTAACTTTCTGCTTTATCCTGTTTTCCTAATCTTCTGGATATCTTTCTAGATGCAAGTAAGAATAATATATTATTTTGTATGGAATAATAAATTTAATATGTGATTTTCGACATTTAGATGTTTTGATATAGGCTTTATTTGTGTTTGAGTGAATATTAAAAATCATGTTTACTGAAGAAAAAAAATTAGTTCACACAGTTTTTGGGAATCTTGTAATATTTTAGTTGATCTGCTATTGGACACTTTGCCATAATTTTTTTTCCTTTACTTCCAGTAAAATTATTAGTTTTACCATTAAAGCATAGCTCATTTATCCAACAAAAAGATTTGGGTGTGGTTGTTGAATGATTTGAGGAGCGACTTTCATGCTCAAAAGGTTGCTATCCTTCATTTGGGAGGAGACAAACCATTACTAAATTCAATTTCGTTTGACCTTCCCTTTTCTTTTCCATCAGTCTATAGGATCTCTGACAGCATTGCCCACAAGCTCAAGAAAATGCAATGTTAGTCTATAATCCTCTGGCGGTGGGTTACTGCAATGAGAGGATAACATTGTTCGGTTGATAGAATCATTGTCCTAATGAGATTTGGGTCATTGTGCAGGGTCATGGATATTATTATATTAATGATGTCCTTTTAAGTCAATCCTTTTGCTAAACTCCTATTCGATTGAATCTTCACCCTTTTTGGTAAAGCCGTAAAGGCGAGTACGAAGAAGGCTTTGGGGGTCCTTGGTTTTGTGGGGGCTGAACTTATTTAAAACCAGTCATGTTTGAAAAAGTGTCCTTGTGCGTCCACAGTATTGGGGGAAGGTTATATGCTTGCCTTGTAATGGCTGCAGGACACATTGTGGAAGGATGACAGTTTGGAGAGGTACATCTTTGTGTTTGTTTCCCCTACTGTTTGGATTGCATCCGATTGAGATGCTCAAATCAGAGAGACTTGGTTCTTAATAGTGGTGACTATTCCTAGAATCTTCCTTTTATGTATAAATCTTAAGGACCATGAGATATTGGGATCATAAGTTCAGTGCTTTTCTGTCATCACTCCCAATTACCTGTAGATACTATCAATTCAAAACGACAGCCATCTGACAATTATATCTAATCAAATCATGTTACTAGTTACCAGTTTGTTTACTACCTGAGACCTCATTTGTAGCTATGGATTTGAAAAATAGCATGCTAAGTCCATTGTTTAATGAGCACTTGTAAATCAGCATATCACCTTTAGCTTACCGGCAAGAAAGGCTTTGCATGTGTTGGCAATTTTGGATAGCATAAAAAAATGGTCTTATTTCCGTTAGGTGGCTTTTGCAGTGTTGTTGATATGCTTGGTTTTATTTTGAAAGATTATTAATTGTGAATTATTGCATTCCAAGCCTTATAATCCTTGAGTTATTTTTAATGAATTGCGAAATCCATAGACTAGTTCCTTGACCCTATTACCTATTAATTCAGCTTGTGGTCCTATTTGCAGTCTGTTTGGTGTCGTGGATGAAATCTTTTGCTTTTTTCAAGGGCACATTGAGAATATTCCACAGCTAAAGCAGCAGTATGGATTATCCAAATCTGCAGATGAAGTTATTATCATTATAGAAGCATACAAATCATTAAGGGACAGAGGGCCTTACCCTGCAGACCAGGTTGTACGAGGCCTTCATGGAAAATTTGCTTTTGTTCTGTTTGATAGCTCATGCAAAGCTGTCTTTGTTGCTGCTGTAAGTGAACCAGTAGTCAGTTCTGTCCAACAATGGTTCTTGTATATTTCATAAAATATGTTTCATTTATTTTCCTCTTAAATAATATGAATAAAATGCTGGTATTATTCATATTCTTTCTAATATATATTTATGCTATTTAAAAAAATTCTAACTTTTGATAATACAGGACGTGGATGGAAGTGTCCCTTTTTACTGGGGAACTGACACTGAGAGCCGTCTTCTTTTCTGTGATGACATAGAAATCATGAAAAAGGGATGTGGGAAGTCTTTTGCCCCGTTTCCCAAAGGTAAGATTTAAAAAATGAAATGCAAAAAAGAAGCACCTGGTGTCTATTCTTTCTTTGGTGGTTTTTTATAATCCTTTATTGGCATGCAGGATGTTTTTTCACGAGCACAAAGGGATTGCAGAGCTTTGAACACCCTCTAAGGGAGTTAAAGGCAATGCCGAGGGTTGACAGTCAAGGAGAGGTATGTGGAGCAAATTTCAAGGTTGATGTAGATGCCAAGAAGAAGGATACTACTATGCCGAGGGTTGGAAGTGCAGCTGATTGGTCCTCACATTATTGACTTGACTGCTACAATACGGTTGGGTTTACTTGTTGCTTTGACCTCCCTTTGGCATTTATGGATATCGAACTTATATTTTCTTCGATTGAAATCTTGCACTTCTGCTGCCTGAGTCAAGATTTGAAAACAGGTGCATTAGATATATACTATTTCCTCAACTGCATGTGCATGGTAATACGCTTTTCTAACCCCAGCTTTAGTGGGGAATAATCTGAAACAAATAAAGGTACAATATATTTTACCTTCACTGAGTTTCATAGATTGCTATGGTTATTTTGTATGTATTTTCATCTTGTTTTTTATCTGTTAAATAAGATTTATGTGTGAAAGAAAAACGCTAGAGTACAGGATGGCTAGCTGTAGTTTAAGTATCTAGGTAAAGTAGTTCCCTTTTTATCGGTCCAATTTTCATTTGTCATTTGTTGGTTGTGCTCGAGTATAAAATTAAGCTGTACTCATTGTAAGGATCTACAGGGAACTTCAATTTGTGACCTAAATCAAGGTAAATTTGTCATCTGCCTTTTTTTTCGGTCATAAGGGATTTTAGTCTCCATCTTATGTAGAAATTAGTAGGGGTGTACATAGATAGAGTTGGCTTCATTATCTAATTTAAATTGTTTTGGGTTGAATAATTTTAGAGCTATGTACTTAATTCAATATTATTTTAGACTATCTAACTTGATCCGTAGTTCGTATTAGGTCTAATCAATTCTTGGGTTTTATATGTACTTATCAAGAATTAAAGATTACATTTATAGTATATTGTATAAAAATGATACTAATAATAAACATAAATTAGTGAACAATGTTGTTGACATGATTTATTGGCATTCCTTGAATAATATAAATACTTATTCTGAAGTTAAGAGTGGAGAGATTAGAAGATGTTAAGATGGAATGGATGGTAGATGAATGGAGGAGGATTGCATGAATAGAATAAAGTTTTGGAGAGAAGATATTAGAGTTTTATAAATAATTAATTATATATATAATATGTATTTATAAATATAAATAATTGATTATATATATATATATATACCTTTGGGTTTTTGGTCGGGTAATTCATTCCTAAAATCTATACCTAACTTAAGTTCTATTTGGTAAAGTTTTTGGACAACTTTTGAACATGTAAGTTCCATTTAGAATCTACAATGGTTCAATAATTTTACTAAACATTATTAATTTCTTAGAATTAAATAACTTTTGGAATAATGATTCCTTTACATTTTTAGAAACTAGAGTATGATTGTTTCTAATTAGAAGTTAGTTTTTACATTTGGATCTAGATGTTGAAGTTTTATCAAACGGTTTTTTAGAAAGTTTATGGTTGAGATTTTTTGATCTATATCGAATACATGATATAAAAACTCAACCTAATTTAACCCATATGGGTTGGATTCATTCAATTTTTGAGTCAACTTGAATCTATGTATACTCTTAGAAATTAGAGCTAAAATTGACTCGAGGAGCTTGGAATGAAAGCTTGTACTTCTCTATGATGATATTATGGTAAAGATCCAAATTTTCATGATCAAGTTGGTCTAAAAACCACCTTTCATCGGAAGCTACTGCTTCATCCCACTGTTCCTTCACAATAAATCACAACCATATACACGAGAAGAAAACACAGTATTTTTATATGGTTCTAAATGAGAACACTATAATAAGTGTGTATACAAGAGTACGTCTCCACCTTATTCTCTTCTGAACCTTTCCGTTGGCAAGCCGAACCTTTCAATGACAATACCAATTATTTATAGTGCAACCTAGTTGATGATCCACTAACTCACATAACGATTGTCTGTCAGACCCTCACGTTGGCGCTTGATATCTGCACATGGGCAAAAGGGTGTGAGGTGGTTATGGGATATCTAACGAAAAACATGTGTAAATGCATGTAACATCAGCCTCTTGGATAAGGAGACTGTGCTAGATTGGACTTTGCATTCTTGTGTCATGAGAATCAAAGGAAGAGGGGTCCTCATATTGTGTGGCTTTGTTGGTGATTTTGTGTTAGATTGAATTAGTGTGGCGTTACGTGATCAAGAGATTTAGAAACCAACCTGTGACATTTGGTGTCATTATTGAGATAAGAACGGCAAAAACTATTAAGGATCATCTTGATAAGATTGTAGCTTGGTGTACACTTTGTGAACTCCACAAGTGGACCACAAGTCCCTTGGCCGAAAGCATGAGGACTATGCAATTGAAATTGCATTGTTAAAGCATGCTCTAGGGGTAGACCAATTGCATGGCGTTTGGAAGAAGCCGAAGGTGTAGGAACCCAAGACCTTTGGGACATCGAGATCTATTTCAAGGCTATCCAAACACTTGAAGAGGTCAAAGTCACTCCCACTAGCATGTGTCTCTCTTGAGATGCAAAGTTGTGGTAATGTGGTGCAAGGCTCGCTGCAATAATCAAAACTTAGACATTGACTTGTGGGATGCTTTGGTCAAGGAATTGAAAACGTAGTTCCTTCTGACCAACTTTACTTGGATCGCATGAGAAGTGTTGAGAAAACTCAAGTATATGGGAATAGTGCAAGAATATGTTAAGCAATTCTCTTCTTGGATGCTTGAGATACAGTTAATGGTCAAGGAAGACAAACACTTCAACTTCAGGTTAGGGCTACAGGATTGGGCCTAGACCAAACTACGACGACAAGGGGTGAATGTCACGCCTCGAATTTCTCGTAACAATTTAAACAAATTAAATTATAGAAAATTAAAGCTAAACAGAAGATATCAAACTACCAGGAACCTGTGTGTGTGGCTACGAGACTTCGATTTATATGTACTATACTAAACCTTCTACATGCCTACACTTGTAACTCAAAACCACGAGGAAAACTGCATGAGTGATAGAACTCATTCAGCACGCATCCTACGAAAAATAACGGGAAATAAATTCATAATAAATTTTCTTTTAAATTCATTTCACAAACCATTTCTCTAAACCCCCACAAACTAGGCCCACACTTATCAAAACTACAATCGAGGCTCTACTAGCCCAAAACCACAAGCAAAGGACTTCAATGGCCAAAACCACATATAGTGAGTCGGGAAGTCCGACGTTAGCCAACCAAACTCTGGCCACAAGTAATCCACCGAATAGTAACCAATGGAGTCTGCACTGCCTCGATGTGCCACTTGTGCAGGAGCCATGTCGTCTCACAATTCTCCCACTTGGAGAACTCTCACAAAGCCAATCTCTCCTTGGGAAGGCTTTCTTGTCTCTTAGGACGTTACTAGCTACGGGGCACGTGTTTCACCCGCACTAGCTACCATAGGGTACACCTCCTCACGGCGTTTTCCATACACAGTGCTTAGGAGGGAGTGTCATACTTCCACACTTGACAACACTCGAGCCTTAGTGTTCATAGCGACAGTAGGAGTATCATACCTCTCTGTCATGCCACAAGACATCTCAACCTGCGGACCACAACCCTAGTCTTGAGACGACAATCAAGAAGTCTCATACCTCCAAGACCCGACGTCCCTCAACTTTAGGTATCTCGACCCCCAACCTTGACCAAGGAGTCGCACCCGACCATCCGAGAATATCGTCATTTTCCTTGGGTCCGACGACACGGTCCCACACTATCTCGATTCGCACACAGAAAATTAGGAAAACCATTTTCCAAATCTGCCAACTCATCTCTTTTGAAATCATTTTCAAAACCATTTTATATTTTGGAAATTCTTCCAAAACCTTGGCAAAGTGGCACATCAGGTGTTCCAAGGGACCACCACTGATGCCCACAATCCCATCTTAATGGGACAATACAAATCAATCAGGAAAATCCTCTGAAAATCATATTTTATAAAAGCATTTGGGTCCAGATTTGGCATGCTGAAAAACAGGTTCGGTATGCCAAAAATCCAAGGTTCAGTAGACCGATTTGGGTTGGTCGATCGAATCAGGTCAACGGTCAACACTCTGGTCAAAATCGGTATACCAAAAATGGTTCGGTCAACCGAAATCCACTAATTCAATCGACTGTTCAAAATTAGACGATCGAATTTCGACCAAAGGACCTAAACTAATAGAAAAATTGCATACTAAAATTGTTCGGTATGTCGATTTCTACGAAAATTAGAAAACGACCTAACCAACACATTTCAAAATCACTTAAAGTGGGACCTCTAATCGGACTTTCCAAACAAACACCAAAAATCTTACTAAAACATAAGATGTAGACCCTCAAGTCTACTCCAAAACCTAACAAACAAAATAAAAACCTATTCACCATGCATCAATATATAAAATCGAAAAGACATAAGGGTTAAAACGACCCAAAACACAACCATCGACATAAATACCCATAAATCTACTATAAATTCTCATAACTTCACAATAAATTTTAGGAATGTAAATTTACCTAGATTTTATACAATCCTATCAATTTCTATCAATTTCATGTTCTCTATTACAAAGGTTAGAGATGCGTACCTGAGAAACGCTTCGGTAGACTCCGACGACCACGACGCGTCCACGGCCACACCACAACCACAGGGACGCAACTTCGGAGCTCTGCGCACCACTACTCGCTAGCACACGCCTCCGCCAACTCACGAGCACACTGAACAGAGGAGAGGGAAGAAGCAGGGGAAGAGAGGGGGGAGAGGAGAGGGTGGGGGATGGGGAGAGTGAGGGAGAAGGAGATAATGAGTGAGGGAGAGGGAAGAGGTGGTGTGCTCGAAACGGGAGGTGGAGGGGGTAGAGGAGGAGAGGAAGGGTGAGCTAGTCGAGGTTGCACTCATGGGTTTATAAAGGCATGCAATGTGGTAGTTGAACGCATGCTCAACCACACATCCAGCCTACCCATGAAACGCACGAGCAAACCAAATTTACACCACCAACTCGCTCTCACCAACCGACCCATGAATGCAGGCCCCACACAGACCTACACCCGGGCCCCACACCCATAGTGCTACAATGCACAGTGCCAACCACGCACAAGGACACGCAACAGAAACTGACCTACGAGGCCCAAGCCCAAAAACAAAATACCATACAAACAGGTTTCGGATAGTAACATCTTTCTAGAAATAAATTCATTAAATTGTAAATAATTACAAAAATGAATTTTACGGGTGTTACATCTTAACCCCCTTAAAAGAAGATTTGCCTTCGAAATCACTAGGCGAAAAGATATGGTACTGGGTTAGGATGGTTTCCTCACGTTCCCACGTGGCCTCCTTGGCTCCATGATGCCGCCACTGCACCAAAACCAGCGGAATGACCTTGTTCCGCAACACTTGCTCTTTGCGATCGACAATCTGGACGACATCCTCCACAAAGGACAGATCTTGCTGGAGTCCTTTTGGCTGAACTAGGATCACATGAGATGCGTCAGCCAGGCAGTTCCTCAGCATAGAGACATGGAACACGTTGTGCATAGACGACATCTCTGGTGGTAGATCCAACCGATAAGTAACTTCATCGATCCTCTAGGAAATCTGGTACGGGCTAATATAATGAGGACTCAGCTTGCCACGCTTCTCGAATCGTATGACACCCTTGGTCGGCGACACCTTCAAGAACACATAGTCTCCCATCAGCAATTTCAGCGGTCTCCGCCTCCTATCGGCATAACTCTTCTGTTGACTCTGTGCAGCCAACAGTCAGCTACGGATTAAATCCACCTTGTCTGCATATAGTTGCACAAGCTTATGACCAATCAACTGACGCTCACTTACCTTACTCTAGAAAACCGACGATCTGCATGGCCTACCATACAGGGCTTCATACTATACCAGCTCGATGCTTAAGTGATAACTATTATTGTAGGTGAACTCAATCAACGACAGATGGTCCTCCTAACTCTCTTGAAAGTCTAAGGCACATGCTCTGAGCATATCCTTCAGTGTCTTGATAGTCTTCTCTGTTTGACCATCCGACTGAGGATGACATGCTATGCTATAGTTGAGTACGGTGCCAAAGGCTTCCTACAGAGTTCTCCAGAACCTTGAGGTGAACCTTGTATCTCTGTCCGACACGATAGACACTGGAACACCATGCAGCCTCACCACCTCGGATACATACAACTCCGCCAGGTGGTGTATTGGGAGATTCACCCAAATGACCAGGAAGTGAGCAGTCTTGGTGAGCCGGTCCATGATCACCCACACAGTGTCGTTCTTCCTCTGAGTCTGCGGCAAACCAGTCACAAAGTCCATCGAGATGTGCTCCCACTTCCACACAGGAATATCCAACGGTTGCAAGGTCCCTCTAGGTTTCTAGTGCTATGCCTTGACCAGCTGGCAGGTTGTACACTTTGCCACGTGGTTAGAAACATCTCTCTTCATGCCAGGCCACCAAAAGTACAGCTTCAGGTCTCAGTACATCTTCGTATTCCTAAGGTGAATAGTGTACCTAGACCGATGCGCTTCATCCAACAATCTCTGCCTGACCTCCTCATGCTGGGGCACATACAAACGCATATCATACCTCAACTCTCCATATGCCCCAATATAGAAATGAGGCTCTCAACCAGCCTCCAACTTCTCAAACACAGCCTGAACAAACAGATCCAGCTGCTGACAGGTGACGCTAAACTCCACCAACTTGGGGCGAACAAACAGGTTGGCCACCCAGGCACCAACCGTTCCTCGAGCTTGTTGCTTTGGCCTGTAGCTCATTAGATCCTCTAACATGGTCCACTCCTTAACCATCAGGCTCGCCATTACGTGCGTACGTTGACTTAGGGCATCAACGACCATGTTGGCCTTACCGGGATAGTAGGATAGGTTGAAATCATAGTCCTTCAGATACTTCACCCAATGGCGTTGCCTCAGGTTGAGGTTCCTCTGTGTGAAGATATTCTTCAAGCTATGATGATCAGTGAAGACCTTAAACTACTCTCCATAGAGGTCGTGTCGCCAGAGCTTGAGAGCGAATATTACAGCAGCCATTTCCAAGTTGTGGGTCGGGTAGTTCTTCTCATGATTCCTTAGCTAGCACGAAGCATATGCGACAACATTGCCATGCTGCATTAGAACACATCCCAACCTAACACCACTAGCGTCATTATACATAGTGAAGCCACCATCCCAGGAGGCAGAATCAACACAAGGGTAGAAACCAGACGAGACTTCAGCTCTTAGAAACTCGCCTCACAATTTTGGTCCCAACAAAACAGAACTCCCTTCCTAATCAACTTTGTCAAAGGTGCAGCTATGGAAGAGAAATCCCTAATAAACCTCCTATAATAGCCTACTAGACCTAAGAAACTCCTGATCTCCGTCACAGTCCTAGGTCGCTCCAAACTGCTCACCGCTTCTACCTTGGT
Source organism: Posidonia australis (assembly GCA_024699735.1). Lineage (NCBI taxonomy): Eukaryota > Viridiplantae > Streptophyta > Magnoliopsida > Alismatales > Posidoniaceae > Posidonia > Posidonia australis. Next base: position 24,893 of record JAMKQA010062447.1, read on the forward strand.
AGGATTCACTCTGATACCTTCTCCAGAAATCAAATAGCCAAGGAACATGACTTCACTTAGTCAGAATGCACACTTGGAGAATTTGGCGTACAGCTGATGACGCCTCAAAGTATCTAAAACTATCCTTAGGTGCAAGGCATGAGTCTCTACATTAGGGGAGTAGACCAACACGTCATCAACAAAAATCACAATGAACTGGTCCAGAAAAGGGTTGAAAATCTTGTTCATCAGATCCATAAATGCAGCCAATGCATTGGTCAAGCCAAAAGGCATGACCTTGACCTCAGATCAATCTTCGAGAACACGGATGCAAACTGCAACTGATTGAATAGGTCATCAATGCGGGACAAGGGATACTTACTCTTCACCGTGATCTGGTTCAGCATCTGATAATTTATACACAGTTGGAGTGAACCATCCTTCATTACAAGAGAAACAAGATTTTGCGAGGACACTTTTCCTTGCTAAGTCCTCACTGATTCCTCGCTAAGTCTTTGTTACAAACTTTAATGAGGACTTAGCGAGGAATAATTATCCTCAGAACTACGCAATGTGCTCGTCTAATATTAGCGAGGATATTACGAGCAAATATTTTCTCATAATGTCTTTGCTATATCCTCGTAGTATCATCGACAAATGCTGGCTAAATATCATGAGATTGTGTCGTCGTTCCAGTTTTAGCGACGAAATTGTGAGAATATAGCTAGGACGTGGTCACACAATGTCCTCACAATTGGCTCGCTAAGTGCTCAATAAATAAAACAAAAGGTATTATTTTTGCGAGGACATAGCAAGGAAATGTCCTCGCTATGTCCTCGTTAATACTAGGTAGTTAAAAAATAAATAAATAAAACAATACATTACAAAATTGAACCTGCTAAAATTTAGATTCATATACTTGGTAAAATGACATTCCAATACATTCACAAGTATATTAAATTACACACATACAGATTTTACAAAAGAAAGTTTCAATTGATCATACAACATAAGATTTTACACATCCAAAGTTTTTACAAAAAAGTAGCTAATACAACACTGAAATATCTTAATATAAGTCAATAAATATAATACAAGGCAAAACGATATATTACATATTACTTTCTTCGGGAACCAACTTGCTTTCCTTTATCTTTTGAGGATAATGCATGGATGGAGCGACGACGACGCCTATACTCCTCGAAATCCTTCTCATCGTCACTTGCCAAATCAACTTCTTACTCGTCCATATATCTTCTAATTATAAAAAGCAAATTAATATATATTGTAGTGAACAATGATTAAATTATAATATTGAATTCAACATGACAATTTATATATATCAAAAATTTTAAAAGTAAATCAAATTTTATCTTACAAGTCGATTCTCCAAAGCATGTATTTTATCTCTTATTTCATTCCTTACTTTAGTCCTTATTTCATTCCTTATTTTTGAGTATATGTCGGCTCTGAAACTCTCTAATGTAGTTGACATTTGTGACAACTGAGAACTGAAGTACTCCTAATCAAATGAAGCAGAAGCCTGAGGCGTAGGACGATACTGCCTAATAGAAGAACCAATAGTCGTATCTTCTGAGTAGTATGGATCCAAACCACCTAAGCCTTGCTTTCTTGATGAACTACTCACGTTCCTTTCTATTGAAACTTGTTTCCATAGTTTCTTGTCAAAGGCTGAGTGTTCATCGACATTATTGTCTCCATATTTTTCTTGATACAAGAAAGTGTACCTATCCTGTATAAATAAATACAAAAGGTTAGTTAAAGATAATATAAAATATAAATGCATATTATTAAAATAACTTTAATTATAACTATTATTACTTACAAGTACATCCTTCGCACTCTAGGCTGACTAAACATGCTCTGATGCATTAGTGTGAGATGCAGTCCACAACTCTGCCACTGTAGGTTCCCTACATAGTTTAGTGGCCTATAACAATTAAGACACAAACTTTATTAATTTTTTCACCAATTACTACATGAATATTCAGGCTTAGAATATTCATGAATATTCATGCTTGAACATTAATTATTTGTACTTTTTTAGTCCCTAGGTTTAATAACCAATACTTTGCTTTGTTGTAAATGTTGCCTCATTAGCAATGCAACTAAAGAGATAAAAGGACTTTGCATCATGATCATCAATTCATAAATTTTAATATCTATCTAAATTTCATATAGAAATTATTAACATGTGCATAATAGTATCAACCAACTGACAAGAAGCCAGTCATCAGATTGTCCTTATTATTCACTAATAATCGTAAATAACCAAAGTAAAAAACCAAAAGAAATTCTATAGTTATCCGTGAAAGGCTAGACAACGCTAGAAAACAAAGCATCCACTATACACATTGTGGAAAACAATTTTTAACCAGACTTTATACATAAAATCCATGTAAATATATTAAACTAAAATTTAACGTTAGAGCAGCTAGCCTGGTAAGTGGTAACAGTTTTTTATTTTTTAATTTTAGCATTAAATTGGTAGTAGGCATTACCATTACACCAGCAATATAGTTAAAGCCATGAAGTGAAAGCTCAAGAATTGAGATGACATGTTGCAGGAAATAATATAGGCCATAAAACCACATGAATATGCTAAATAGACAAAAGCATTCCTTCTCTTTCTTGTTCCTGCAAATGCGTGGGTAAAGGAGACTATCTTTTCTCATAAAGTGATAGAGAACAAACAACAGCAGAAAAGGCATGTGAATGCTGGTTAAGCATAAGCAGTATGGTTCGTCTGAATGTCAAGAGCTTTGAAGTTCAAATGTGGATCGATAATGTCTGAATTCCAGGTGAAATAAAAAAAACCAATGTATACTGCAGCCTTGTTCAAGTAATAAAGATAATTTCTGATCCAGTAGATTGCATGCAATATGACTGGTTCTATTGGTTTCAGCTCAGGTTCCTCCATTTGATGTGAATTTAGACAGTTGAGATGTTGTCTAACAGTTTCTATATGGTATAAGTTGTGCATCTAGCCATTTGGGAAGTCAAACAGTAAGATGTTTATTAAGTTGTACATCTAGTTCTAGTTGAGATGCTGCTACAGTTTCTATATAGTATATATTGGTGCTCTAATATTTCAGCATTGTGTTATTACCCGTGTTTCCCATAGTGAAAGTAAGTTTCGCATCCTTGTGATTTAAGTTGCTTGAAGCAATCTGAAATCTACGAGTCAACTACTTAATATTTTTAAAAGTAGAAACATAACAAGATACGTTTATCCATTAACTAATAGGCATTACAAGCATGCAAAAGAATAATAATACCATGGTGATACCTAAAGTAATTACTCAAATCTACAAATGGCCTTATTCATCAGGATTATCAGACAACAAAAAACGTTTTGAGCAGAGAGAGAGAACAAAAATAACATGGGACATTTTACTGATCCTCATCAATTAAAACTAATACGTTTAGATACATAAATTGGTTAGAACTTGATATTGGCAACAATTTGTTTGCAATAGGAAACTAATACAATCTAGGTGTAATTAAAAATAATATAAAAATAATTTTTAAAGTAAATTAATATAAAAATATTCCTATCAACTCACTCGAAGATCATTGTGGCTTCTTGATTAGTTCATAAAACGAATTTCTTGCTTTCCACGGTTTGACTTCCCAACTGTAGATCATTTTTGGAATTGTGGAGAAAAGATTACAGAATCCATTCCACTTAGATTTAACATTAATCAATAATTTATATGTTAATCCTCACATATACAACAATAAAAACATCTGAAATTTAATATAAATATTAATTACTTATCTAGCATACACCAATAAGAAGGAAATGCCTTGGCTGTTTGATAATCATCGTAAGGCTTAGGACATTTTGCCAATGCATCTATTCATGCCCTATAATAGATATCATTTATCCTTTTCTTAATTAATTTTGTAAAAGGCACACGATAATCCTCCTTGGTATATCCAAGTGAAAGTGTAAACTTGCTCTGTATAAATTCAACATCATTGTCAATTTAATATATTAATTGTTTAACTTATAGATAGAATAAAAAAATTACTTACCAATAGCACATCAAACATTCTTTCATTCTCATTTGGATGCAAATGTGACCACTAGTATTCGATGGTCGATGCATAAGATCTAAATTTTTTTGTGATCTCTAACGAGATCCTATGACTCATCTTGAAGTTAGGTATAGGAACTGCAAATAAATCAAGTTAGGTATAGGAAAAAAGCAATACATGTTGACTAACACCAAATTAAAATAAAAGTTACCCGTCTGAATCAAGCTCTAGAAGAGGTCGTGGTCCCTAAGAAACTTGAGCATATCCTCCTCGTTGTTGTTGTTGTTCTTGTTATTTATTAATCAAATTAAATATTTGTCAATAATTATATTTAATTTAAAGACTTAAAAAGTATAATTTCATTATATTATTTACTTGTTGCAACTAGACGGGGAGACAACTTTGCTGGACATGGCGTGCAACACTACTCTGTGGAGTACTACTATGCCTAAACACAAGAGGAGAGGTTGGAGCCTCAACCAAAGTGGTCGGAGGTGTCCATAAAACCTCAGGTGGTGTCAGACTTTGTGAATGAATGAACTCAAGCAACTGAGCACTCGTATAAGCACTAGGATCAATCTCTCAATCCTTCGATGAACCACGTTCACCAAAACCACTAGAGCGTCGACCGCTTCTACCAAATCCGATCATCTAAAATCGTAAACAATACATTAAAAAATTCATATATGATTCATGCAATTTACTGGATAAACATTATACAAAAATGATTATCATATTCTTATTACTTGATGATACTTACAAGCACAAGAACAACGACAATGCTCAACAAGAAAGCCATGATGAACTTGAATTGAAATTAAGTTGTTAGTTTTCTATATTATCTTAATTAGTTGATAGATATCAAAATTAA
>JAMKQA010062448.1:0-28525 GCA_024699735.1 Posidonia australis
AAGGTATGTCTCAATTAATCCTTGTCTTCGTACGTACACTTCATTTATGCGTCGTTCTCACAGATTTATGTAAAATTGGTTATTTAGTTTTAAATTCTACATTTGTTTTTATCTGAATTCTCATCTCTTGATGAAGGTTTTGGGTGAAAATATCAAGAAGGAGCTATCTCGCAACCAATCTGAACTAGGCACCACGAACCCAAACAACGGATTCAAGTAAATTCTCTCCTATAAATTGAACTTCTGCATCTACTCCTTTCACCTGGCCAATCAAGTTCCCTGTCATTTCTAACGAATTCTAAGTTGCTGCATATTAGTTCTGATCAAATTGAAGCATTATCAACTAGTCTGCCAGTGGACAAGACAGATCTGAAGAAGTTCTTCCCCAAGTAAGTGTTTCAGTATCTACTACAAAGAACAGATTGCTGGACCCGTTAGACTCGGACTCAGACCCAGACCTATTATCTTCATAAGTCTGGGTCTAGGTCTGGGTCTGAAAATCAAGACCCAGATCCAGACCCAGACCCATGAAATATGATGGGTCTGGGTCTGGGTATAGGTAGACCCGACCCAAACCCGACCCGTTGCCACCCCTAGTGTTAAGCATCAAATTACTCAAAAAAGGGGATGGTAATAATGTCATTAGTAGCACAGACAAGAAACAGATGAAGAAAAAACTTGCACTAGCACGATTGAACAAAGTGCGACCCAGCCCATAATATAGACCCAAGAAGTTGTATGCCTGGAAAAAAGTGGTGGATCTTCAGTTATTATATGAAACACAATATGATATAGGATATAATAAACTATACAAATAGATGCATGGATTATGACCTTGCGTTCGTGATCAGCTTATAGGCAGTCCAGAGGAAATGGCAGTTGTAAGCATAAAACCAAGAAACTTCAGCAACAAAACAGTTATAACCAATAGCTGGCAAGAACCTAATGGCTCTCACATATGTTAAATCGATTTATTGAATTGTGAGATGATAAGGATACATGTATTTGAATAATAACCTCTTTAAAAAATCAATTAATTACCGACAACATGAAGGCATTTGATTTTTCTTATACTTGGGAAAAACAAGGTCCTTGAAGCTACAAGTAATCTTCTCAATGTTCACTACTTAGTTTAATGAGCCATTTTCAACTTTGAAAGGTAATGTAATATGGCATATTGCCATCTGAAATCCACCTCCTAGCTACAAAAATAATGGTCTCTCTATTGTAATTATTGATTATAAGAAAATGATTTTGGTTTTTTATTTTTTGGTATGATTTTGGATGTAATTACTGCATATCTATACCTATCATTGGATAACAATAGTAGTATTGCTTATTCATAACTACCGTTGGCCAACAATTGGAGTATATAAGATTGGTTTTTACGTGAAGGCAATAAAACATGGAGGTGATCATAGGATTCATAGGCCAGAAGTAATTTGGATTTTGGACTGTTGTAAATTAACTAGAAATGAATGAAACAATTAACATTAGTAGATCAGAAATCAGATAGGAAAAAATTTGCCCATTCACCCGGAATCCGGGGTTTCTCTAGAGTACCAACACCAGCCGCTATTAATATGACACCCGTTAAATCAAACACTTAGTGTCCCTCAGAATAGAAGCAAGCTCCCAACTTACAAAGAGGATAAACAAAAGAAAATGATTTTTCTACAGTAATGGAAGCAAAATAAACAGTATCATCATCAATATTGAACTTACAGAATTGATCTTATGAAACGTGCTCGAAGTAGATTATGTTACCTGCAGATACATCCAAAATGCCTCCAAAAGTGCGATCATAGTTATCCCCTGAAAAAAAGAAGCGATTAGTTTGCATGGATAATCGATAAGAGCAAGCAATATGTGGTTACATTGTTAAAAGCCGCTCATCACAACAATATTTAAAAATTTAGAAATCAAACGAAAGCATTGTAGACCTTATTAGGTGTTTTGTCACATCAATTTTTAGAAGTTAAGAAATCGAATGTAAGCATTGTAAACCTTATTAGGTGCTTTGCACCTTTAGTTAGCTGGACATAAAATTAAATACTAGTGGATAAAGTGATTCATCAGCATTTTGCACTTCAAAAGTTGCAATCAACAATAAGATGCGGTTTTGCAAATAAGGACATAGACAACACTATTTTGAGGTGCATCTGAGTTCTGACTTACGACTGATATCATACTCGCTAAGCTCTTCACCTAAAATCCACATACAGAACTTCCCTAGCGGGTCACTCAGAAAAAAAATAAATATGAAAAGGAATTCAAGAACAATTTCAAATATCTAGAACATATATCATTCTATTCATGGAAGAACCAATTTGGAACTAACCTTCCAACAGAGAATTCCCTCATACAACATTTCTCTCTATTCATCAAACGAATTGTTTAAGAAACTAAAATCTCTCTGATTCTTATTAATAGCATACCATCTTTTCAGGCAATAGAAGCTTCATCATCTTCTCCACGGAGGAAAAAGGAAAAATCAGAAGAGGTAAATCCCACAAGAATGAGTGTTGAAGAGTTGGTGGGCAACTGCAGGCTGCAGCTCACTGTCAACAGCCAACATAACCAAATTGAACTAGTAAAACAGAAAAGAGGAAGCTCTATGTCATGCAAACCTTTCCTCGTTCTCATCCAACAGGTCCCTGAACATGGTGGGCCCGCCAGTGGAGGCCGAGAGGATGGTGACATCTGCAAGCTCTTCCATGGCAAATCCCAAGGAGGAAGGAGGAGCCATGCTTGCTTACACTGGAGTGCACCCTCACCGCCTTCTTCTTGGATAGAGAGCGGTGCCGTTTCCCGCTGAGAGGTGTTAAAGATGAAAAAGAAGAAGAACGACAAACAGGGAGTTCGATGTCAAGGTAACAATGAAGAAATCATGGCAAAATCCTCGAGATAACATTGATTACAAGATTTTGCAAAGTCGAATGTACATGAAGAAATCCTCAAGATAACAATGATCAGGATTCAAACTTTCTAATACCCACTGAAATTTATGGTACCTTCGTAGATTCTATAGACTCTCTCCCAAAGAATGTAGATGACCAAAAACTCAAGAAATCATAGCAACATAAGCATGCATTGTAACCAATTGGAAATGATGTTTACAAGGAAGTAGAAGCACCTAGTACATCTTCAAGTTGAGTAAAAGGTAATAAATTAAGAGACATAATTACATTGTCATTTTCTCTACAATGGGCACCCAACCAGGAAAGTTACAGCGCATTTATACCAGATGTTCGGATGTTAAGGGCTTCTCTTATAATGCTGTGACTTTCACATCAATTATGTAAAAAAAAATAAAGAAGCCTCTCTTCCCAGTACGTCACTCATGATCCACAGGTCCTGATTTCCCAAATTTCTCAAGCCAATAATTTGAAGTAAAAGCTCAACCATTTACACAATCACCCATAACTTATGCTGACAGCTTTGAAACTCAACACTGCACTCCAAGATACCCATAACAGTGGCATTCAACGATAAGAATTTAACAGGTAATACTTCAAACTGGTTCTGGATATGCAAACAGGCACTCAGACACATCATTCATGGTGCACAGTGCACACGTCACCACGAGCACAATAGAAGTCCAATGGACTCCTCAGAGGCAAGCCCAGAGTTCAGGCAATTTTGAAGTCAGAAGAATGCAATGGATGTTACTCTTTGATCCTCCTATACATGGTGAAAGGGTAAACGTCCTCTTTGAAGCCATGAAGTAGTGATTTCTGAAGATAAAATGGTAAGAAGATTGTATTAGTTGAACAGAAGATATTGCCTGAAAATTGCAAAGAGATAAGTAAAGAACAATGAGAGTACTAGACCACCATAACCACAAGTATGAAAACCAAAACCATCAATCATTAGCCAATATCTGTGCTTGAACACCATTCATCTTCGACGAGCCCAGAACATGCAGACATCTAGGATTGATCAATGCTGGCCAGGTTTACATTATGTACTCGCTTTCACTTGGGGAATAGACAAACAAGGCATCACGTGACATCCCTAAAGTTGATATTTTAATCACAACCAATGACCTATCATCCGTCATAAAGAAAAGAATTGAATTAGGGTTGTCAATAAAATTTTGTTAGATACTAAGATGCTCTTCAGAAAGTAGTTAAAGCTCAGCATAAGCCTAAATGTCTTCATTTAAACAGAAAATACTAAACATATGATCAAGTATTCTTAAAAAAAAAAATCTACCATCACTTGTTGGTCATTTGGAGAAATCACAGGTCATGGCTTGCATAGTTGATGGTTAAACTGTTAAACCCCACTTCAGCTCTATGAGACTGCCTTTGTGATGCTTGTAGTCTATGGGTGTATAGGTTTGTCATGCCATTGATACAGAACAGATGACAAATCTGTTAGTATAAAATAGATGGAACAAATGTTGGCTCAGACACGCACAAAGTCATCAGAAATGGTAGATGCACATCTGCATAGTCTACAAACTGAGTTTGTATCAGCATGGAGAAATGATATTTGTCATCATTGCCGGAGCCTTGGCCCAACATGTAGAAAAATTTAAAATGGGAAATGTGGAGCTGCTATGAGGTAGATTTTGTATGTCCTTGCTTGCCATCTGCAAGTTGATGGCAAATTAAAGGCATGTATAAAAACGAAAATGGAAGTGAACATAAAGAAAAAAACAACAGAGATCTAGAAAGAAATGGGGATCAAAAGAAAAGATTTCTAGAAAAGAGCTCTAACCTCGTCTAATCTCATCCACAGGGGGAAAAGGAAAAGAAGTAAATAAATATAGAAAGAGTTCATAAGATATTACCAACGTGGTTTATTCTACTCTTTTTTGAAGAATTTCCTTTTGCTTTACAAGATGGGAGTTATACGATGCTATTGTGGGTATCTTCCTTCTTTCAGAAAGTTAAGAAAATATACTTGGTTGTTGGTTCAAAGTTTGTAAACTTGTAACTTCTCACCGCTGGCTGTTAGCCACAAAAACCAAAGTAAAGTAGGAGAATTGAGAAAATAGGGTTAAACATAATAGTGATGGAATCAAACATAACTGTACCTTTATTGTAAAATCAAATAATGACCTACAAAAAATAGTGATGGTTCCAACTTTTATTGAGAATCAACTGAAACGTAGCAACAATGTGAAAGAAAGAGAGGATCCAATTCCAACCTAGTTCTGAAACCCTACTACAGATCCCTGAAGAGGACAGGCTCATCAATGGAGACAAAGAAGAGAGTGATATTACTTCCCACAACAAATTCTGAAACAGGAGGCAACTCCTCACATCATAGAAATGAAAGCCACCACTCTGCACATGAATAACTGCATATATGATCAGCCAATTGATTTGATGAACTCCCAGACATAGATTATGTGTAAGAGTTCAGAGTGCAATGCAATTTGAAGAATATATTATTGTACTAATACTAGACTTGAAACATAGCAATTTAAATGCAAGTAAGGAAGAAAAAATAGATAGAATTTCAGATACTAAAATCTACATCCAAATGACACATTTTTAATGAAAATTCAAATGTTGGTCATGTGCTGGGAGACTGGGAGTGATCTACAAGGATAGAACCTAAAGACAATGAGTACAAAATCAAGTTATAGAGTCAAGGAAAGCCACTGAGATTGTTGGTTGATCATTTTAAAATTCATAGAAAATTAGATCTATAGATAAAATTCATACATAACTTCAAAGTAAGGACAAAAAGGATGGTCGTTGTCCGATAGAGATAAAAAAATCATGTGCCTTTAGGGTGTAAGCTGATCACTAGAATATCACTGAAAATGGCTTATAGTCAGAAAGATCCATACCTTAGATCAAAACACAAGAATGGTCCTTCCAACAGATGAGAAGGAAAATGTCTGAGATGCCATGTAAGTTGAGAGATCTTGACAATAAAGCACTTGTTGTGTGATACCATGGAGGATCTTAGTACTATCTTGTCTCAATGTCCACTCAGCCTAAGGTTCGCAGATTGATAGCATTTTTTGGCAATTTAGCAATAATGTTGTTGCCAAACACCTTGATTGCAGCCATAACTTTTTGAATATTTATTATTATTTTTTACCTTGTAAAGCTTACCAGTAATCATGACATGAACAACGCCCTTCTCGAAAATGATGAAAGCGACTTCTGTCCTTAATAATAATGACCCGATTGTAAACACTTGATAAAACCTTTGAGAAATTGTGGCAATCAACACAGATACGAAGATTCTTTGCAATCCTAATTGTTGTGCCAGGTGTAGTTGCAAGAACACCAAATGCAATGGCTAGTTTCTCACTATGGTAGGATAATGTAGTTTCTTTCATCTCAGAATCCAAATTATGCAATTCGGATTCCATATTTGCAACATAACCACCAAGCTTTAATTGCTTCACAATTTCATCAAGCATTTTATAAATCTCAATCTTCCTAGGATGGGCAGTATCATCTGCAATAAACTCATGAACAACCCCATGCAATTCCATTGTACTACAACCAGGGGATGTTCGGATATTTTTCTCCTTCATCAGTTTCCTCAGTTCTACTACTTTCTCCCAGTTCCCTGCAGATGCATACATGTTCAGCAGCAAAACAAAATCTCCAGCTTCCTGAGCTTTTAATTCGATCAAATGCCCTATGACACGTTCACCAAGAGTGTAATGGCCATGTTTTTTGCAAGCACCAAGGAGAGTCCTCCAGACAGTGGGATCTGGTTTAACATTCATAGAATTCACTATAAACCCATAAGCCTCATCAAGTATTCCAGCACGTCCCATAAGATCAACCATGCACCCATAATGATAATTGTTAGGGGATATCCCATACTCTGAGCTCATCAAATAAAAAAATCGGAATCCATCGTCAATCATTCCACTGTGGCTACAAGCAGATAGCACACCTGTGAATGTGTGCTCATCTGGCATGATGCCTTGTTTCTGCATTTCTTTAAATGCTTCTAGAGCATCTCTTCCATAACCATTCATGGCCAAAGCAGAAATCATTGCACTCCAACTAGAAACATTTCTCATTGGAGTATCACGAAAAACATCAAAAGCCTTATCAACCAATCCACATTTTGAGTACATAACAATGAGAGAATTCCGTAAATTCAAAGCATGATTGTATCCATGCTCCTCAATGTACTTGTGGATCCTCTGTCCAAAATCAAGGGCATTCAATTTACTACAAGCCTGAAGCATTAGCAAGCAAGTGACATCATCTGGCTCCAAATAGTAAGGAGGGAGTTGCATTAAATCAAACAGTCCCAGTGCATCCCGTGTACGTTTATTCCGAATATAGCAGGAAATCAAGACATTCCATGCTACGGTATCTTGAGCAGGCATTTCATCGAAAATCATTTGAGCATCAATTCCACTTCCACATGATGCATATAAACACATCAAGGATGTCAGAAGAAGTGAATCATATTGTTGACCATCTTGCAGAATCCTTCCATGCAATTGTTTCCCTCCAATCAAACAATAAACATGATTGCAAGATTTGACTACAAATGAAGCAGAGATTGTATCTACATGAAACCCATCTCTACGCATGTTGTTGTAGAGACAGAAGACTTTCCTAGGTAAGTTTCTTTTGGAGTAGCCTCTTATCATAGCATTATAGTGAGTTGTAGTGGGTGTTTGAACCTGGTTAAACACAAGGCATGGGTAGTCTGTGTCCATGGATGTATAAAGGGCATTGTGAGACAAGAGGGCAACTGAAATATCTCTGTCTTGGATAAGAGATGTACGGATTAAGTGTGCATGGAGCTGCAAAAGGTGGTTCTTTGTGTGACATGATTTTAAAAGATGAAACCATTTGCCTTCAAAAGGAGATGAAAGTTTTTTGGGCTTCTGTTGTTGTTGCTGTTCTTGGAGGTGATAGTGGTGGTACAGTAAATGTTGCTGGAAATGAAGGTGGGAAGAATGCAACAGAGATTTTTGCAATGGATAAATTTGACGAACAAGTCCCTTGATACTAGAACTGCACTGAAGGCACCAAATGAAACTGCCCATGTAACAACAGGTTTGAAAATTGTGAAACTTTTTAGCACCATAAGATGTACATGTCTACAAAGGAACCAACAAGCGAAAGCAGGTAGTTAGAAAAATTTAACATCGATATCCACAATTAAGACAATCGCAAATAAGTTAAAAAACATTTAAAAAATAAAATATAGCTTTTGAGTTTTCTCATCAACTCTTGATTAAAATTGATTTTCATTATTCCAAATATCCATTTAGCCATCTCTTAGTAAGACTCTGCAAAGAAATCTATATGTTTAGTTTACAATAATTTGGGCCAATTATACATGGGAAGGCAAAATCTAAAAGTTTTTCACATATGGCATCTCATAAAATTGCATGAGATTGTGAGATGACTCCATCTGTTACTGTAATTCCCATTCCATTATGCATTGAGAACAATTCTTTATTTGATAAGAGCAGTGAGAACAATTCTAGACATTATATATATACTTGAAACTTGAGATTCTTGAGTATTTAACATCTAAATCAATTCCATCATGGCTCCTAACATACCCATCTCATGCAAACTTAATCTAGCGTGCTTGCTTTCCATTTGGATTTTACCAATTTCAAACAGAATTTATGTTAGAGGATATAGTGGACATGTCTACCATATAAAACTGGAGAGAGAATGTGTGAAAGCAAGAATATGTCTCTAGTGCAAACGTGCAATCTCTATCATAAAAAACAAGTACAGAAGAAAAATATATCATGCCAATAATGGGGAGCAAAACCAACGTCTTCTGGTATTGTTCACATTCTATTCTACGCCGTCTGCATAAATATATCATGCCAATCATCTTATAGACGTTGGCAGCATTCAAACAAGAAAGTTGCATCATCGACAGTAACACTGAAACAGACTACAGAAGCATGGCAAAGCCACCTTATCGAAATAAAGCAGAAGGAATTTCAAAAAAACAAAGCAGACGGCAGAGTGTTGGCTCAGACACGCACAAACTAAGTCATCAGAGCTAGCAGACACACGTCTGCATGGTCTAAGAGCCTAAGCTTCTGTCAGGATCGAGAAATGATTTCTGTCATCATCGCCGTCACCCCTCACACACACACACAAATCAAACAGAGCAAAAAAGGCACAAGCAGGATGGAAATCACAGACCTTTAGAACACAAGGAGGAGGAGAGAACTCGCGGCTGCAACAACAACGATGGAGGAGGAAAAAGAGAGCCGCCAAGCCTACAAGTTGTTGAACCTTCGCTAGGTTTAGCCATTATCACAAAGGCGAGTACAAACCAAAATGGACTGGGTTGGGCTGAAAATTAATTTTAATTTTCAGTCCAGCCCACCGCAGCATTCCTCACCCTCCACCATAAAACCCTGGTGGAGTGGTCGTGGCAGTCGGGGGATAAGCTCAGCACAGCAGACACGACAGCAGTAATGTCGTCGATTCTCCGCGCTTCTCCTCTCCTTGCCCGGCGCCTCGCCTGCGCTCCCCGGAAGCTCCCGAGGAGGGGACTCTTCTTCGCATCTCCCATCTCCGCTTCTTCGTCTTCCTCCCATCGCGCTGCTTCCATTTGTTCTGCTGCTGCTGCTTCTTCTTCTTCGTCGTCGTCGTCGTCGTCGTCGGTTGCTACGGAAGCAGCGGTTCCCGACACCAGGCCGGTGATGCCGGTGAAGGAGAAGCTGGAGTGGGTGGCGAGGACGGCGCTATGTGGGGAGTTGGGGGAGGGGGATGTCGGGAGACGAGTCCGCCTCTGCGGGTGGGTCGCGCTTCACAGGATTCATGGGGGTCTCACGTTTCTCAACCTCAGAGACCACTCCGGCATTGTCCAGGTCGGGCCCCTCCTTGTTTTCTTGCTTTGATTGTATTTGTCGCGCTTCACAGGATTCGGCTTCTTTTGTGTCGTTCGTTCGGTCGTGCAACTAAAAATGCCTTCTTTGCGTCCTTGCAGATCACGACGCTCCCGGACAAGTACCCGGACGCATACGCCAACGCGAACAAGGTGAGGATTGAGTTTGTCGTTGCCGTTGAAGGTGTTGTGCGGCCCCGGCCGAGCGAGTCTCTCAATAAGAAGATGAAAACGGGCAGTATAGAGGTGTGTTGTTTCTTTAGTATGCCATCATTTATTCTTCTTACTATTTATTGATCTGGTATTGACGGATTTCGTTGGTTTAGCTATTAGCACAATGAGATCTTCTAGAGAATTCATACTTTTAGTATCGTAAAAGGCTAAGGTGGGCTCTATGTTTTTGACCTTGGAAGACTACATTTTTTGTTGGTTAACCATATTCTGAAACATGGCGAAAAAATCATTGGCTTATTATATTATCTATTGAGCCGTGAAAAAGATTCAACAAAATATAGAAGCAAAGTTCGACTCCTCAAATTCCTATTGAAATAGGATCTACACAAGGAAAAGCACTTGGCCTTGGTTCTTAGGAGCATCTCGAAAAGGTCTGGGTTAAAATATGGCTTTCAAATTGAGTTCCAAATTAGTAGGACCCTTTTTGTTTCTGGAGATACCCATTGTCATGAGATTCGAGCAAAGCATACCTGTATAAAAAACAATTATGGATGTTTGTAGATATAGTGCTATGGCCTTTACTGTGCATTTGGAATTTCACATGACTAATTTATAACATCCTTGTTTCTGAATTTCCATGGAGGCACGGACACACATCATATCACAAAATCTCATTCTTTATTTATATTATTTAAATGAAACCATTTCATTCATGCCCAAAATCAACGTTTTGCTGTATATGATATCTTGGTTTAGATTCTTTTTCTTTAATTTATTTTTGTCATATCAGACTCCTTAATATGCTACTTTGACCTTCTCAGGTTACTGCAGAACACATTGAAGTTTTAAATTCAGTTCAACAGCAACTGCCTTTTCTTGTTACAACTGCAGATGATGTAAAAGAAAGTGCAACAGAAGAGATTCGTTTGAGGTTTCCAACATCACTACCATTTCAAGATGTTTTTGTCACCATATTTTTTCAAAGAGAATGTGATGTCCACAAACGTCGTCACTGATAAACATTTAACTTGTTAGACAAAAAAAATCCAAGAAAATCAAAAGGAAAAAATCATCATAGCTCCTCAAAGACACCAGGACAACATAAAAACAAACAAATAGCAAAGGCATGACAGCAGAACACACTGCACTCAACCTTAGGTTCCTTGCACTGCACCTAATCTCCATTCAATTTGCTTCTTCACTTACACCAGTTATGGAGGCTTGACATCCTCCCAGAGACATCTTCTTCATAAATATTAGTCTTGCTTTGCCCCCATATTTTCCTCACTTTTTTTGTCTTTTCAGGTTGTCCACTAGTTGCATGCACTGCACCAAAGGCAATGTCTTCACATGCCTTGGTTTGTTCAAGGACTTTCCCAGTTCTGTCTCTCTTTTGAGTCAGTCCACAATATTTTATGAGCTAACAAAAGTAGGCAATTTGCCTTTAATAACAGTACAATGTTGTACTTGCTAGTTGCCATAGTTTATGAATACAAAAAACTACATAATCACTGTGCCTTATTACCATTACCTGGGTTTGATATTGTGAATTCCTTTTCTCTATTGAACTGTGTCTGTAGTTGCTTCTTCTCGTTATTGCAATTTATTAATAGCCTTAATATTTGTGGCAGATATCGGTCTCTTGATTTACGTCGACCACAAATGCACCACAATCTTATACTACGACATCAAGTGGTCAAGACTATCCGACGGTACTTGGAGGATCTGCATGGTTTTGTGGAGGTACTATCTAGTATATTCTGTTTCACTGTAGTTCAATCTACTATATAATAACAATATACTTGAAGTTGAGGCAAAGGCTTTCTCATGTTGCCATTTAACATTCTATCTATGCTTGCAATATCACAATACGAAGCTGGAACATGTGCTTTTCGCGTAGGTAGATCGAGACTCCAATACTATCTAAATCAACGCCTGAAGGTGCCCGAGATTATCTTGTGCCCTCACGGGTTCAGGTAATAAAGCATTTTTTTCTTTTTACCTTTTTTTTTGTATCCTTAAGCTTTATTTATTTCATGTCATTTGGGTTCAGATAATTGGAATTTGGTTTAATGTTATGACATCAATTTCTTCCCAGCTACTAAGGTGTCCCTAAAGTTTAAAAGACAATGAACTTTTCAGTAGTATAAATCCAATAAGTGCATATTTTTTGTCATGTTGAGTACATTTTCCTCATTATGCTTGATTTTTTTAATATGGTTTTTGAAGCCAGGAATGTTCTATGCTTTGCCTCAAAGTCCTCAGTTGTTTAAGCAAATGCTGATGGTCTCTGGTTTTAACAGATATTACCAGATTGCAAGGTGATCCTCAATAATCCATTTTGTTTCATTGATGCAAATTGATCTAGTTGACAGCAAATAGCTTTGTTTGTCATAGTAGGATGGACCCAACAATGACTAAATTCGATTTTTTAGTAGCTAAATACCATTTATTCTATCAATTTTATACTAAATTCTTGGATGCTTAAAAGAACATCCCTTTATACTTGTAGCTCAACTTCCTCATTTGGTCATGATTGATCTTCTAGATGCAGAAAATTCAGCATCCTTGGTGAAGCTAGTATAGTTATTTTCTTTATAATCTTATAGGTGTTTTCGTGATGAAGACCTTAGAGCTGATCGTCAACCTGAGTTCACTCAACTAGATATGGAAATGGCTTTTACACCTTTGGAAGATATGTTGCAGCTTAACGAAGACTTGATAAGACATGCATGTCTTTCTTGCTTACAGCTATCTTTATTAGCGAAGCATTGTCTTCAGTCTGTTTAATATTATTTCTCATTTTGTCAGGTTTTCCAAGAAATATTAGGAGTTCAACTTCCAAAACCTTTTCCTAGGCTTACTTATGCTGAAGCAATGGAACGATATGGATCAGATAGGCCAGATCTTCGCTTTAATATGGAACTGAAAGATGTAAATCCACTTGATCTTTAATTTTCTATGCAGTAGCAGTAACATTGTGGATTTAAAAAGGTGCCATCAAATATTTACTTGTTGTTTCTTGCTTATAGTCATATGGAATTATATATGTTTGTAAAACTGCCACATGCCAATTGTAGTCCTTGATAGAAGTTGGGTATCTATATCCACTCAAAAAAGGAACTTGGGTATCTATATGTTTCTAAAATTCTAGGAGAGGGATTGTCATAATCGAGATTAGAGAATTCTATGAATGGTCTATCCGAAAAGAATTATCAACTTCTCTGGTCGACATTATAATCAATCTTATTTATCATAAACATATAATGCTATCCACATTTTCAAAAATTACAATAAAAATCTTCTAATTCCCATAAACAATTCTGAACTTCTATAACTTCCAAGCCTCTCAATCCTCTTCAATCAAATAGGATAATAGAACACATGATGAGTTTGAAAGCTCAACATGTATTGCCGAATCAACGTTGAGATCTCTTAGACATGAGGAACATTTGAGTAATCAATTATATTGAGAAGAATAATATATTAAAAAATGTTGAGTTGCAATCTATAACCTATATCAGTAGCTTGTATGAAAGGCAAAGCGTCATCAAGAAACTGCCCCACTGGAAATGTAAATTGTATCCATAATTCTTGGTCAACCCAGATAACTTCTTTGATAAGTGATTCCACCTTGACATTGGATGATTCCATGCTTATAGTGAGTTAACCCTCTCTTAGATAGCTTTTTAGTGACTAGCATTGTTCATTATTTCATTAAAAAAATGATTTGAGTTGTATTGTAGTATTAATTGTTCCATTTTATTGACAATCACAACATCAATATCATATGAACAATTGGACCTAGAACAATTTGATTGTATGAACAGACATAAATAACAGTATGTTAACATAGAATTTGAATACCTACTGTTGCATCCCATGAGAAATGGAGTATGCCATACACTTGTGAAATTGACTAACTGCAAAAAACCGATAGAAGACATGCTCCCTTTTAGCCTCAGATAAATGTTTCCTTGAAAGCTGTTGATACAAACTATAATTATCAAGTCCTTTTTCACGCACTTCTTATTGTTAAATCACATATAAGCTTTATATGATTTTAAAGTTTAGATCAAACTAACAGTGGTGCGCAAACTAAAAGCACAACACACCTTATTTGTTGTTGTCAACAAAAGCTGTCAATAATCTTCATCATCAACTCCTCTTCCTCCTCCTGTCAAAAAAACAAACTCCTCCCTCCTCCCTCTGAGTAGAAGGTATTTCTACTTATATACAAAAGGGGGCTCATGAGGATCCCACCAAAAAGAGGAAGATATTTGTAGTTATAATCTTCAAAATCTCACTTACCAAATTTAAATATGAAACTATCAAAATATCTAAATTTTTTTAGTACAACTAATCTGTAAGAAAGTAAATCTGTTTGGTAGTTCCAAATTTAATTTTGAAAACTTCAAATCTAACAAGGACTGTATATTGCAAGGATAAAAGAATTTCTTTTTTAACCATAGTTTTATATTACAAAGTAACGGAAACTGAGATGAAAGATGTAGCAAATTCAAACAACAAAGCCCTAGTGACAAAACTTGAGCAAATATATGGTTCATTGACTAATTATTTGCCGAACAAACTTGTGTTTGAGTGAATGGCTAATCTACATGTGTCAATTGTAACATCTATATTGGTTTCTTCAACGACAAATATATCTTTGGTGGCTCATCTAAAATCCATTAAAAGATGTTGTTTCATGAGGATATATTTAAGATGGTAATTTAGTTTCACTTTCTTTTAGCTGATATGATTCGCTTGAATCACAGGCTAGCAGCACTTTTTCAGGATCCAAATTTAAGGTTTTTGCTGACTCCTTAGAAAGTGGGGGAGTTATTAAAGCTTTATGCGTTCCAGCAGGGGCTGGAAAATACTCAAACACAGCACTTAAGAAGGGTGACATTCACACCGAAGCAATCAAATCTGGAGCCAAGGGCCTTCCATTTCTCAAGGTTCTGAGTGACGGTAAGGACCTCAAGCTATTATATTTTCACAAAATGTATTGTCATACTTGATTGTCTTGAGGAAGAAAAAAAACCTTTTTGTTCCAACTTGCACGTGTATAATCATTGGATAATGTCCAGGGAATCTGGAGGGAATCCCGGCTCTGGTTTCAAGCTTAGGACCAAACAATAGAGACCAACTTTTGAAACTCTGTTCTGCAGAGTCAGGGGATCTTATTTTGTTTGCAGTGGGCGATCATACATCAGTAAATAAGATTCTTGATAGACTGAGGATATTCACGGCCAATGACTTGGGTTTGGTTAACCATGTATGTTTTTTCTCTTCTTTTTTACCCTTCTGAAAGGTTAATTGGTCCCTGCCTTCTCGTATTGAACAATTAAAATTTGTGGTTTTCTATTCATAAAATGGTTGTAGCTTATAACTAGCATTAATGATTTCACTTACTGTTTGTATCACCTTTTTTAGGCTTTCCTTATTTTTCTGATAAATTTCTATGGATTTCCAGTCATTGCATTCTATTCTCTGGGTCACCGACTTTCCAATGTTTGAGTGGAACAATTCCGAGGAGAGATTTGAGGTTAGTTTGCATGTTTCTGACTTGGGGAAAATCCCCCTTTTTTGGGTCGCCTAAGGTGCCCTAGCTTGTCATGGTGGTGCTTTGAACCCATGATAACTATGTATTGACATAATGCTTCTGCTGCATATATATGAGAGAGGAACAGAGGACAAGATAATTGGATTGTAATTGAAATCAATCTAGGAAAATTGCAAACCCATATTCTTATTGTTATGAAGGTAATAGGTAATAAAGTACTTAATCGTAGATCTTAATCCAATGGTTTGAAATTTAAGGCTTGAGGTTTGGATTGTTCTGTCTCGAAGAGGTTTGGCCTGGTACAAGGTTGGCTAAACCCATGCTCGTCAAACTCGAGCATGAACTCACGTTGTTCCTTTACAGAATGTGCGCTTGTGAGTTGGAATTTGATATGTCCATATCCTAACATTATCAATAATGCACTTGTGGCACCTCCCACTTCCCAGCTTAACTTTCACATAATTTCTCATGTCTTAGATACCTATAATCTGTACATGATTGCTAAATGAGTCAAGAGAAGGAGAACCACAGAGTAAGCAAGATTTTCAGGTAATTGAGAATTGACATCAGTTTGGTAGGTGTACATAAATATTTGTTAGATAATGCGGTCCTGTAGGTAAGATGCCTATAGTCCTACCATATGTTAATGGATTAGGACCTTATGAGTGTGGGTTATTGAACCAAAATTTTGGTATCTTTGAGAGTTATTGATGTATAATGACCAAAATTTGTATTCTCATGTGTTCATGATATACCTTTATGTGCTCTCTCTCCGTCAAAGACATGTACTCTTAAAGTATAAGGCTATTATTTGATAACTAATACTGTAAATTAGTTTTATTTTGGGAGATAAACTACAGTAAATTATTTTCATAATTGTACTGTGTATGATATCTTCCTTTCCTGTGGTTTTCCAATTTCCCTGTCTTATCCTAACATCATTCGTTGTTTTGATAGGCCATCCATCACCCTTTCACTGCACCAAATCCTGATGACATGGACAATCTGTCAACGGCTCGTGCTATGGCATATGATATGGTCTATAATGGTGTTGAGGTATTTGTAATGCTTTTCCTGTGTGTCGGTTGTATGTTCTGTTGTCTACTTTAGCTCTATTGTTCATGTTATCTGCATCAGATATTGTAGGAAGTTTTTCAAGCAAGTTTTTTTTTTAATATGAACAAAGTAGTTTTGTTCTTCATCTTGCTTTTTTGCTGTGTGTGTTAGAGTTAATTATTTTTATTAGTTAGTAGTAAGATGACTTAATGGGTCTTGTAGATCCATATATCCTATGTAGTCTAAATATATGCTTTATACTCTTTGATTTCTTTTTTATGCAATTAGATCATTTTTGTCTATTGTTTGCATTAGGTGTTGTCATAAGTTTCTATGCTAACTGTCTTCTCCCCTTGTTGTCTGGAAGGCTAGAAGCTTTGAACTTCCATTTATTCTCAAATTCTTCTAAATAGGATGTGTATATTACAATATGTCTCCACAAAATTGATTCTGAATAGGATGTGGTAACTTTCCTCCCAAAAGTATGTCCATAATTCATTTTACCACCTTAAAGTATAAAACATATCAAACACCCCCCTTTGCTTTCTTTTATTTTATGAAAGGAAATGAAATTTCATTATACATAAAATTCAAGGATCTGTACCTTATGAGCATCCTGAATGAAAGAAATCATCAGTCTCCAACCATTCTTACTTCACATACTCAAGGTGCCAAAAACACTCTCCATCAAAATTGAAATGAAGCCATGCTCATTCTGAAAATTCATACAATTTCTAGGCAGCCAAATTTGCCAACGACGTTCTTGCAGAATCATCTCAATCATTCTTCAGCTGGATTTATCAGAAATAGAAATACTAATCACCTTCTTGTATTATAACTTGACCATTGATACAGATTGGAGGAGGGAGTTTGAGAACCTACAAACGTGAGGTTCAGGAAAAGGTTTTAGAACTTCTCGGCATATCACCCAAACAGGTGTAGCACATCTCTGTGGTTTCTGAACTTCAATGTTTTCCTTGCTGGATGATGTTTAATTTATCTAGCACAAAACACTGAATCAGGCATTACTATTGGATCTAGACCATCAAACAACCTATCATTTCTTGGAGAAAGCAAATTGCTGGATCATTATTTCTTGGAAATGAGAATCTACTTTTTCCTTTTTCCTTTTTGTTTCCATATTATCTAACTTTTGATTATAAGCCACTTTAGATGCCTCATCAGTTTACCTTTTTTTTCCCTTTCATTTATTGTAATCCTCTTGATGTGTTTCTTGCTGCATTTATATCCACTAACCTTGTCCCATTAAATTGGGTTGGTTAATAGGTTATAATAGGCCATTGTCACTACTGGTTTAAGAATCTTTAAAATCCACCCTACTCAGTTGATATCTCATTTGGTTTACTCACCTCCTTTCTAGTTTAGGGGATAAAATGACTCACTTCTACTGGAGGAACTCTCGGTTAAATATGTAGTGGCTAGTTTAGCAATTAGCTTCTTGTTTTACGAAGATTTGAAATGTTTAAGAAGGTTATGGTATTTAGTTACCATAGTATGTGGTTTTTGAGCCTTGTGCATTTGATTCATTTTGGAGTTTGGATACTCTAAGCCATGTTCTTCCTTGATTTGTTGGTCATCTATGTTAAACAAATCCAAAACAATTATGTTAATCGAAAAGGTATCGTAAGAATATGAAATCTGGCAAAGAGTTTTCTTTTCTTTTCTATCATGTGGTTGAGTTAAATTTGATGTTTTGTTATTCTTAGTTTTTATCCCTTTTGACAATATTTTGACTTTGGACAGGCCGAAGAAAAATTTGGCTACTTCCTGGAGTCTTTGGACTTGGGAGCTCCTCCACATGGTACGTAGACCATTTATTGAGATTTGAGACTAATTTTAGGATGTCAGAGGAATAATCTTGTGACACTTGAATTCATATTAACTCTTTTAAGTCCTTGTTTTCACTTATTTGATTCATAGCTTTTGTGGGGATCATAAGCTTTGGACGACTAAATGATTTCCAAAACCACTTAAACATGAATTGATTTCTCCTAAAATGATGGACTTTAATTAGAATATTCCTCTTGGTAGTTAACATGAAATTTTAAGAAACTTCTAGCAGATAAGAAATAACTCAAGGAAAATTTTCTAGCAATTCTAGTTCTATTTTGTTTTGGAAAAATGACAATTGAAGTGAACAAATTATTTTATTTGTCAATTATTTTTCAAAGTGACTACCTTAGTCTTTTCTAAAGTTCTTGCATATTTTGTATTAAGCTTGGAGGTTAATACGAGTGCCTTTTTGTCATTGCATCCAGGGGGAATTGCTTTTGGTTTAGATCGTTTGGTAATGCTTTTGGCTGGTGCTACTTCCATTAGGGATGTTATAGCTTTCCCAAAAACAACAGCAGCTCAGTGTGCCCTAACTAGAGCACCCTCACATGTTGATCCTCTACAACTGAAGGACTTATCGTTAACTCACGTGCAATAGAACATCAATCGATGTAATTTTAATTTAATTTTATTTGGCAATATCCAAAAATAAGACTTTTTTTTCTTCCGAGAAAGTTGGTTTTTTGTTAGGCATATTTTTCAAATAAATTAGTTTGTGCACACAAATATCATCTACTTTGTGAATATTCTTGCAAACTTCTTAAATGCGATTAGGTTTGTAATATTAAAAGAAACCCCAGGAAAGCTGAATTTTCATATGAATTTTGAATGTATGGTTAAGAATGGTTACGGCTAACAGATTAAAGTACCAGGTCTATTTGAGCATATTAAGGAAAAAACTGAAAAAGGAAGTTTCAATTGCTATTTTAATCTACACATTAGAAGTGTATTGATGTTTATTTTGTATTTAGATATTTGGAGATGTTACAATACAATAAGTGTATGAAATCATGAAAATTAATAGATTTTGCCATCAAGTTTAAGATTTGATGGTGATATAGTGGGAAACTAGAAGTGGTATTTTTGTAAAACATAGGTTGATACATGTATTTTTTATAAAATATCGACTTCATTTTTTGTTAAAATGAATATAAATTAAAGGTACAATTGTACCTTTCTTCCATGACAAATAGAGGTAAGGCCTTCAAAGACGGTGACAACCACCTTTGTTGCCTCTTAGGTACCGACAACAATGGTTATTCTCTTGACAACAAAGTCAATGATTGTTCTATTGACATTAAGGAAGAAGGCTAATGATGTTGATGACAAAGAGAATGACATCAATGGTGGAGGAAGAGGATATGTAGAAGGATGATAACGACAATGATGGAGAAAAAGGATGATAATCACAATTATGGAGGATGTTGCTGCAATCATTGATGTTGGAGAAGACGACGACGACGAAAGAGAACAATGATGAATGAAGATGACGATAAATTGATAATGATAATAGAAGAGGATGTAGACATTGACAACAAAGGAAATGGAGGACAACATCGATAACAATGGACTTGAATGATAATAACAATAACAATGAAAGATAACGATATCACCGATGGAGGAGGATGGGGACAATGGAGAAGGAGAACAATGAAAGAGGAGCATGATGTTAAGGTTGTTTAAAGAAGACAACTAGAGATTCGCTGAAACACACATACGAATTTCTTTTAGAAAGCCTAACCCTGCTACAGGTTCAATGGGTTAACGAAAATGGAACCGTAAGAAAGGTAGATAAATAAATTCATAAGCCATTTGAATTAATTTTAGGAGCGCAAATAATATGAAGCCATCTAGAAGCATATCTCAAGAAGTAAACAAGAGCATACAACAAAGGGACCATGACATGAGCGGCTAGCTAGCTTCAGTGTTTCTTCCATATGAGCAAAGAAGTTACAACTAAAATAGCTCCTTAAAGAAAAATTACAAACCATACAAATGCAAATTATTAGATAAATAAAGATCAAATAGCATTTCGTCCACAAGGAAAAGCATTAAACGACAAAGAAAAGGAAACTCTTCTTTGTAACCCATTCTTCAAAACAACTTATGGTATAGACAACGAAGAATATATCTGAACCCAAGGAAACTCTTCTTTGTAACCCAAGCTGGCGTCACATGAGGCAGAGCATGTGTACACCACAATAGTTGCCCAATCAAGTGATTCGGCATCATTTTTCACGGCAAAGTAATACAATAGCTGAGGCAAGATCTGCAAACAAATTTAAATAACAAACAATAAAAGAAAAGGTTCTCCTATAATTTAAAAAAAATACACAATTGATATAATGTAAATGCAAATGATTCCTAGACTAGAAAAACTAACTGATACAAGTTGGTTTAAGATGGAATGTTTTGAAAACCTAGTGCTCAAAGAAGGATTTTCAAACCTGAAATTCATAACTCAGAGGACCAGTACAGTAGCTGCACTTAGGAATGTCCGCTTTAGAAGGTCTACCAGCTGAGACTGGCCAGAGTGGCCCTGCCTTAACATCTCTGCAATATCTGATGCAATTCAGAGGACAGGGTCACTGTCTGATGCACATGGAACTGTTAAAGATACATGCAAACTTCGCGTTTGGTTAAGAATTCAAAAATTATGTTTTTTCCAAATAAAAGAAAAAGAGTTCAGAATCAGAAAGCAACAAATGGATTGCTGAGATATAGACAACTGGATATTTATTGGTGCAAACCTCAACACTTGTTCAGGGGCATTGCCTATGCGTTCTTGAAAAGATGCCCAACTTTTCTTATCGTCATCAGCCTATGTGCAGTAAAACAAATTTAGGAAAAGTTCAATACAACTAGGAGATAGTATAAATAACAACCGGTCTTTATGTATCACAATGGGATCATACCTCGAACTTGTCCAACAAAACTTGGATACTGTCATCTACTTTATGTTGTTTAGTCACCAAGGAAGTTGCCAACCCACAATCTTCAGATGCCTTATCATCATCTATGCACTCATCCTCAGTTACAAGCTCATAGTCTGGCCATAGTGTATTGCAGTATACTGATAAAGAAATAAGAATTTATTTTAGAGTTTACTACTATGTCTAAGCAAATAAAAACTGGAGATTATTTTTTGCAACTACCTGTGTTTTTTGGCTGTAACTTCATGTTGCGTGTGGAGTCAGAAACTTCAGAAGAAATAAGGATTTGACGACAAACACTTTTATGTCCAGATCGCCAATGCATAGCCTATGAAATACGTATCATTAGAGCCTGGACTACAATAAGCATGTATATTACTACCTTGATTTTTTTTCTTCTCCTAACACCTGGTGTTCTTCAGAGCAGTAGCGTGCTGTCTTGCAACTGCTACAAACTTTCTCTCCTTTCCATGTGCCACACCAACAGCAGAGTGGAGCTAAATGCAAGTGGATATTAAAAAAATAATAAAAATGAATGTAAAGAAATAGATGTATTTTTGCTCATTGTGTAACTGATCATTTCAGGAGAGCAAATTTAAGGAATTGTGTAAGGAGTTAGTATTGGTGACCATAGATATGACAAATCTAGAGCAGTTGAACTTCTCTATAAAATTAAAATTAAAATAAATGAAAGAAAATAACAATTCAACTTGTAAAAATATGCACAAACAGGAGGTTTATTCAATACCAAGCAAACTCATTTTTATTTACCTAAATCCATTATTTGTAGGCACTATGCAAGTGTTAAGCAGCAGCAATCATATAAGTTCGATTTGATGATCCAAAAACAAACTGAAGCCTTAATTCTAAACAAGTTGCTTACATGGCAAACTCAGGGCACATGTTCAACCAAAGTCATTGTTCATTAAAGACTTCCCACATATTATGATGGAAAATTCAGGATTAGTCTTAAGATTTAGATCTGTGTCCGATTGGTTGACTAAACTTTTTAAGCAGTATTGGTCAACTTAACAAAGCCAATGAATTCTCCTAAATTGAACAGAAAATGAGACTTATGCAATGACTCATCTTCTACGTTCTTTATAAGTTTGTATCAGACAGCAGCATTGTGCAAGCAAACAGTTTCATACACAATATTTGTTCACCTATTAGCTAAGATCTACGGATTTCATACTTGCTTTGTTGTATTTTTCCGTCAGAGGGTAAAAAAATCTTGAAAGCATTCTATTCTCAGCAAAACACTGGAAGTACTTGTTCTACTCAAAATGTGCAGCTACCATACAAAATATGAGTACTATCTGAATTTAATTTTCTGGATGATAAATACAAGATTTCTAATGATCAAGACATCATATCCCCGATAAATGCTAGAAGTAGTTATCCTAGTTTTCAAGGGTAGCAACCATTAGCAGGATTACTTTTCCAATTGATGAACAGATCCTAAAACTTACCTCCAGCTCCAGATGGCTTATCATGGCCATCGTACTTTGGAGGCTCACTAGAGTAAAAAGGATTGATGTGCGATAGTTGGCAACGGAACACCTTCACGCTTAACAAATAAGCAGAACAAGTGAGTAAAACAAATCAGGCAAAGAAAAGCCTCCCGAAAAACAATCACTTTTGCGATCGTAGCAGATACCTTCTGGGAGAAGACCTATCTGTCCTGCATTTCCACTGCTCATGCTGGTCTTTTAGAAGGCATAGCATGGATGGGCACATGAACACATACAGAGTCCTGTGAAATGTGGATCCACTTCCAGATATCGGCGCATAGACCTTACCGATCCCGACAACAACAAAAAACATATTTTTTTTTCAAATTATCAAATTCACAAATTGAGGTACTCATCGTTCATGAAATAAAAACAACAAAAAGAGAAAATTTTCAACAAAAAATGAACAAAAACCTGAAGAAGGAACTGGAGAGGATCTCCGCAGAAGCCACAGGTCGAGGATTTCAGCGACGGCAAGTTCATCGGGTCCAGCCATGCCTACGGATAACAGAAAGATTCAAAAATTCCCAAGAACGACAAAAATAAGTTAGTGAAAAAAGATTGGATTTTTAAGACTTACAGGTACTCCCCCGGCCTTGCTGGGGAATAAATGGCGAAGAAGACAATTTGGGTCCTTTGGTTTCTCCACAAAACCCAATGTTACGAGGTCCTTTGTCTCATCCTCTTCTTCGACTTCATCGTCGTCGTCGCCGTCTTCTTCTCTGTTATCGTCCTCTCCTGCCACTTTCTCCGCATCCTCCTCCTCCTCCTCCACCACCGACTGGTCACCGTAATCCTCCAAGATGGTTGAGTTCCGTAGCTTGCAATCCATTGTATTCCAGGGGCAGAATTCTGTGCTGTTTGTAAGAGAGAGAGAGAGAGAGAGAGAGGGAGAGCAGCACTAAACCCTAACAGCAGACGTGTAAACAGGGCCGGATGGCCCGTGGGTGACCCGGTCCGAAAAATACTCAAGCTCAGCCCCGCTCGTCGGCGGTCCAACCCTCCGTTCCCAGCTAGGATGAGTTGGGTGGCGCGGTCGGGCACAAATGACCCGGCCAGGCTCTGTCTAGGCCCATGAGGGCCTAGGCCTTGTCCGAGCACGTGAGGGTCTGGGTCCAATCCAACAGTTGTTTTTATTTTTATATTTTTTCCTTTCTTTTTTTTTTCCTTTTTCTATAAATATCTTCTTATTTCATCACATTTCTTTGCAACTTCTCAATTCTTCTCTCCTCTCTACATTCTCAATTCCTTTCTACTCTTCGTACACATTACTAATGCTATACT
The DNA here is from genome assembly GCA_024699735.1 of Posidonia australis. Taxonomy (NCBI): domain Eukaryota; kingdom Viridiplantae; phylum Streptophyta; class Magnoliopsida; order Alismatales; family Posidoniaceae; genus Posidonia; species Posidonia australis. The sequence continues at coordinate 24,210 of JAMKQA010062448.1, forward strand.
TCCACTCTAGCGTACACGATTCTAGTTTATTGCTCCACCATTTCGCCTTCACCATTTCATCGCTCAGACTTTTGCCTCTATCACTCTTAGAGATGGAATCTGGGTCGGGTCGGGCCGATCCAGCCCAAAAAAACAAAGGCTCGACCGGCTAGGTAGGCCCATAGGTTGGACCGGGTCGGGCCGAGTTGGGCCTTTGTTGACAAGTCATGGGCAGAGCATGGCCCATGGCCTCTTGGTGGGCTGGGTCGGGCCAGGCCGACCCACAGCTCATGGTGTTTCTGGTTTGTTTGTTTGTTTTTTTTTTTTTTTAATTTCCAGGCCGGCTCGACCCGACCTAGTCTAATTTACGGGCCAAAATGGACCTACTCTACGGACCTGAGCGGGCCTGGCACGTGGGCCCGGCACTACCCACGGCCCACGACGGGCCTGGCCCAGTCCGATCCATTGCTTTGTCTAATCACTCTACCATTCTACCTCCATTGCTTCATTGTTTTACCTCTATCGTTACAATTTTCTCTACTTCTAATCCTTATAATTTTTCTACTTCTTTATCCTCAAATTTTTTTATTTTTATTTTACTTTTTTGATTGTTTTAATTAGTTACAATGGTTAGTTCATCAAATCTAGATATCTCAACCCAAGATTCTCTAGAAAATATAATTGCACAAACTTAATCTACAACCACTTAAAAGTTAGGAGAAGAACAACTCATTGATGGAAAGATTTAACTCTAGATCCAATTGATGATGAAAAATATTATTATAATTATTGTGGTAAAGACTTTACATGTAAAAAGGGGGTAATGGTAATCTAAATAGGCATCTTTTAAATTATAAAGAAAAAAATTAATTACAAGAAAAAAAGATTTAAAAAAAGCTCAATTACAAGTACGATCTAGAGGTGTAATTAACTGGAAATATTCTACAGAAGAAACTAAACAAAAATTGACAAAATTTATAATTTAAGATGAACAACTTTTTATATTTTCTGAAAATAAAAAATTTACTACTTGCATGCAAACATATATATATATAAAATTTATAATTTAAGATGAACAACCTTTTATATTTTCTGAAAATAAAAAATTTACTACTTGCATGCAAACATATATATATATATATATATATATATATATATATATATATATATAGCCTAGCCTCACTTTTGTATGTGAGGTCATTAATCCTAGCCATTGATTTTGAATCTCTTGTTCAAATCCTAACCGTCCAAAAAAAATACTTTGAAAGCAACAAAGATACTTTAATAAATAGGAGCAATTTTCAAAACGTCGAGAGTTGTTCTTCATTGATTACGTTTCATGTAAAACGAAAAAAATGAATCCGTATAAATAAAAATCAAAGCTCAAATCTCCTCCTCTATCTGTCTCTCTCTCAAGTTCTACACCCTCTCCTCCCTCTATTACATCCCCTAGAATCGGAGCTTCTCATCTCCTTTTCCTTCTCCTTCTCCTTCTGATCTCCTCCCTCACTCCCACTCATGGCTGCCATGTCCGAGATCGAAGGTCTACGCTCGTTGCGTGGTGGTAGATGCCCGCCACCACATGTTGGGCTGCTTAGCGTTGATCGTGGCGAAGAAGCTCCTCAACGTCCAGAAAGTGGTGGTGATCCGCTGTGAGGAGATCTACCTCTCCGACGGCCTTGTCTGCCAAAAGATGAAGTACCTCCACTTTGTTTGCAAGAGGATGAAGATCAAGCCCCCTCCACAACCCCATCCACTTCCACACCCCCTTTAAGATCCTCTGATGCATCATTTGTGGGTTAGGAATCCCCTAATGTTTTCCCCCTCTCTTTGATTTTCTATTTGATTTTTGATGGTGTAGGGTTTTTTGGGTTTGGGTTTTAAGATGATGCCACACAAGACCAAGAGAGGTGTGACAGGATTCAAGAGGCTGAAGGTGCTCAAGGGGGATCCTGGTCGCTTATGACATGACCAAGCTTGTTGTCATTCTTGATGCTCTTAAGTGTGTTTTTTCCTTCTACTATTAGGGTTTGGTTTCATGGGATTGGCTATCTTATGCTCCTTTGTTTATTTAACTAATTTTTTTCTTATTTTGTTGTTACTGGATGATCATATGGTTATGTCTTTGAAGAACTTGATTTGTTTTTTCTTTCAAACTGAGACGCCATTGTGATAGTGTCCTTGAGTTATACTTGGGTTGACTTTGTTTGTATTGAAAAGTTACTTGTGTCATGGAGATATGTAATTTTATTGTAACTCATTCCATTTAAGATTATTATTTACATCTTACATAAATAGAAAAAAAATGACTGGTTACTGGTTGTTAATTACTAAATTAAATTTAAATTCCTTATAATAGAAACATTTAGAAATGTTTACAATAAGAACTTGTTACTGATTTTTAACTTGATAATTCATCAATACAAACAGTTTCTTTGTTACGTTAACTAATCAAAATCAAAGTTTTTGTCAAAATTCTATATTCACTTTTTTTGGAATATGAAACTTTATAATCTTTAAGACTAATAGCGTATGATCTTTGACCATTGTGTTAATTAAAAATTGCATAATCATGTTTAACATCCGATAAATTTTCATTGGTTCAATTAATACGATAATTATTAATAAATACTAAATTCGTTATAATGAAATAACTACTTTCATGACTTCAAAAGCAAATAGTATGATAACTATTAATAAATACTAAATTCATTATAATGAAATAGTCACTTGTCAATGAATTATCTTCTACAACATCCATCGTTACAACTAAAACGATGAAAATTTGGAAAGGAAAATGATCGCTATATTATTTCAATATTACAATTATAATGTATGAAAATTGTAAAAGTGAAATGGAAACATTTATATAAGTAACGTCAAAATAAAAACTGAAATATAAACTCGTTAACGTAACACTACAAAAAATATCTATGATGCAGTCAAATACGTAATCCATCGTATTAAGAATAAATGTAACATGATACAAAATACTTCTAGTACAAAATAAATAATTGTTAACGTAACATAAAAATTAACTGGGGCTCTAGTAATAAACAAATTTGTTAACATAACATTAGAACAACATCAGCTCTGACGAAAAAACTGCTCTGGCGAAAAACTACGCTGTTGTTTTGTTAAATTGTGCTTCGTCTCACGGCATCTCCGATCGTGTTGTTTCTTCTTCCCCTCCCCTGAGATCTATGGCTGGTCGACGTCTGCCCCCGGGTCGTTGAGAACCTTACTTTCTCCGCTCGTGTAAAGCCACGTTGGAGGGCGCACAGGGTGAGAGCGCTGGGACTGAGGCAGAGTCATCTCGGATGGTAACTTCTGTCCCTCCTTCTTCTCCGTTTTGCCCATTTAGGGGCAATCGGAAGAGGAAGGCCTCCGCTTCTCTCTTTGAGTCGGTACTGGGGAGTTCTATTGCAACTATCCCCGACTCTTCCCGGAGAAGACCCCTCTCCGTTGATCCCAGATCTTCCAGATCTGGAATCCTGATGATCTTCTGTGGTTTTTCCCCCTGCATGAGCTTCCATGTTAATAGTTATGTGCATATTTTGGTGGATGTCTGTTTTATTTCCAGACCGATATCTCTGTATTGGTCATATTGTTTGGCTTCTTGCTTCTTTGGCAATATTATTATCGATGAATATGGATCTGAGATTGCGTGATTTTTAGCATCATCTCTGTAGACACCTCGATTTTGCAGTCACTCGACGGCAGGCTCCTCCGGAGGACGCTCTGGTTGCAACCACACTCCTAAACCAAAACTCCATAAAACCCTAGGCCCACTTAGGCGCAGATAAACCCAATTAGGCCCACACAAGCCCATTAGGTCTACACAAGACCATTAGGCCCAAGCAGACCCCACTTAGGCCCGCACCAGCCCACACAAGCCCATTAGGCCCACACAAACCAACTCAGACTTAATCCAAGAAAAAAACACAAATTAAAACCAAAATTAAACAAAATCCACTTAAAACTCTAATTAATCAAGAAAAATCCTAATTAAACAAAATCTACCAAAATCCACTTAAAACTCTAATTAATCAAGAAAAACCCTAATTAAAAATCAAATTAAACAACATCTACCAAAATCTACTTAAAATCCAAATTAATCAAGTAAAAACCCCAATTAAAGTCAAAACCAAATAAAACCCATTTTAAACCACATTAATCCATTTAATTTCAAGAAAAACCTAATTAAAATCCAAAAGAAAAACTAATTAAATTAAAAACCAGGTTTAAAATCTAAAAATTAAATAAAAAAAACTTTAATTAAAACTCAAGAACTTGATTCAAACTAAAATTCTAATTAAAATCTAGAGAAAACCTAA